>VSMD01009873.1:0-20531 GCA_008750895.1 Mirza zaza
CCAACTAATATATATACAAAAAATTAGCCGGGCATGGTGGCACATGCCTGTAGTCCCAGCTACTTGGGAGGCTGAGGCAGCAGGATTGCTTGAGCCCAGGAGTTTGACGTTGCTGTGAGCTAGGCTGACGCCACGGCACTCACTCTAGCCTGGGCAATAAAGTGAGACTCTGTCTCAAAAAAAAAAAAAAAAAAAAAAATAATGTTTAGAAAGTGCTCAGCTTTAATAAGCACTTGTTTTGTTTTGAGACACAGTCTCACTCTGTTGCCCTGGCCAGAGTGCCATGGCGTCAGGCTAGCTCATAGCAACCTCAAACTCCTGGGCTCAAGTGATCCTACTGCCTCAGCCTCCCGAGTAGCTGGGACTACAGGCATGCACCACCATGCCCGGCTAATTTTTTCTATGTATTTTTAGCTGTCCAATTATTTTCTTTCTATTTTTAGTAGAGACGGGGTCTCGCTCTTACTCAGGCTGGTTTCGAACTCCTGACCTTGAGCGATCAGCCGGCCTTGGCCTCCCAGAGTGCTAGGATTATAGGCGTAAGCAACCATGCCAGGCCAATAAGCACTTGTTGATGTCCACCAGCCAAAGACCAGTAGAAACATAGCTGTTGTCAAAGCTTCATTTACTGACTCATATCCAGGGAGATTTCAAAAACCACACACCATGAGGAACTATAGTATGCCTCAGTAGAGGAGTATTAGAAGGGGCTTGTTGTAGGATTTGTTTTGGGTAATTTGGGGGAGGGTATAAGAAAGTACAGTTTTGCTCTGGACTGGGTGCTGTCAGAAAGAAGGACTAATTCTATGACTGAGCATCTTAACTTTTTCTAAGAAGTGGGAGGAACTGAGATGTTATTGGAAAGAAGCAAGTGTCTCTCATGTTAGCTGAGAGAGGGATCTTGATCATTTTGTGGGTTGCCCAGTGTTCTTATGGTTTTATCTGTGCTGACATGGAGGGAGGGGTCTGGGTTTTGTCTTGCTCCATAACAGTCAGTGTTGTCTAATGTTGGGGTTCTATAAAATTGCTTATGTTCAGTAAGAACAGATCATGGCCTAGGTAGTGCCAATTCAGCTATGAATGACCTGTCTGCTTTTTTCTTTCTTTCTTTTTTTTTTTTTGAGGTGTGATCTCAGTCTGTCACCCAGACTGAAGTACAGTAGCACAACCATAGCTCTATAGCTCACTGCAGCCTCCTGGGCTCAAGCAAATTTCCTGCCTCAGCCTCCCGGACAACTAGGATTACAGGTACAAGGCACCATATGCCTGGCTTTGGGGCTGCTATTTTTATTTCTCACTTTTAATAATCTTCATTGTATATATCTATTGTATATATACATTGTATATATCATTATATATCTCTCTATATATAATATCTTTATATAAATATATAATTATCTTTTATAATTACTTACATATGGCTTTTTTTTCTGAATTCCCCAAGGCCATATATCAGGCAACTCCCTTAACACTCAGATTTCTTTCTCTCCCCACCCCCAATCTGACCTACCTTCCAGCTCCACCAGGTTGAAGACAATGATGGAAGCAGAAATGACTAGTGACTGGCCAGCCTCTAGGCCATTAATTCCTGCTAGGATATTGATGGCATTGGTACAGAACACTGCCAGCAGCCCCATGTAGACATAGTACAGGATTCCTGGAGGGAGACATAGGGAATAAGAATTTAAGAATTTGAGAAAAGTGATAAGGACAGGGGACAGGATGAAGGGCCACCAGTAAGGATATGAGAAGACACAGGGACAGAACAAGGACACTTGGAGATGTGGAGCACCAGGAAGGGTACTCTGCTAGATATCTCAGGGGTAAGCGTGCCCTGAAATAGGTGCCATGGGGGCAGTAGTGGCAGGGCTACTTACCCAAGTCCAGATGCAGGCCAAGAATCGGGCGGAATGGCTTGGGTACCACAATGGTTGTATTGCCAAAGTTGGTGAAATAGACCATGAGGAGAGGTAGTGAGGCAGCTGTGGGCAGCAGCAGCTTATGGCGCCAGCGCAGATTCAGTACATCATCCGCAAAGCCCAGGAAAATCATGCAGCAGATGGCAAGGAGGGCACCTATCAGGGCCACAAACTGGGGGAGGCTCGGGCAGGTCATTACTCAAGTCTACTCCCATTCCACCTTTCAAGAAATCCTGTCTTTTCAGACCATTCCTCAGCCCTTCCTCCCAAGCACAAATAACTCCAACTGTCTCAGGTACCACCCAGGTCCCAGACACAGGCAACCACCCCCTCCAGCCCACTTACTTCATGGTGAGGGAATGCTTTACACTGCTCCTTCACAAAGCAGTTCAGGAAGGGGAAAGGGATGAAGCAGAAGAGGATGATAAGGAAAACAGCACCGCTGATCACTCCCTGGGACTCTGGGCTGTAGCCCACCAACAAGGGCGTGGAGGGAGAAGAGGAAAGGGGGCGTGGTCACTCACTATTGTAGGCATTACAATTACCCAAAAAACTCATTCCCAGTTTTTTACTGTGGGGGATGATAAGGGGGGGTGGAAGCAGGGCATCACTGCTGGAGACCCTGATACACCCAAGGGTCCTCCACCTAGTCCTTCCCTAATGCTAACCACTTCTGCCCATCACTTCTCGGAGTCCCAGGTTGTCTGGGTTAGCTCTGGGGCTCCCCACACGCGTTGTCAAGCACCCCAGTCCCCGTCCCTGCCCTGCTCACTCCTTCCTCAGCCCTTGTTGCCCACCCAGCACCCGTATGCCACTGCTCACATCTGCTGCCGGCTTGATTTGTTGAGGTCCTGACCACAGAGGCGCGCGGCGATGAAGTGGCCACGGAAGGCCGGGATGAGGGTGAGTGTGGCCACAAATCCCAGCAGCGAGCCGATCAAGTTCACCAGCAGCGGTAGCGGCAACTCCGGGAAGGCCCACATGCTGAGCAGTCAGGGGCCCCGCTTAGCCGCCTCCTCAGCTAACAGCCAAGCTGGGCAGGAGTCCTAAGGTCTCAGCAATAAGGACTGGCCACTCCCACAGGCAGACTCTTTCCACACCCGCCTATGCAAAACCGGACAGTTCTGACTTGAGCCGCCCGCGCGACCTCGGAGAGCCTCTTGTAAAGCAACCTCTGCCCTGCTGCACCTGCCTACCCCCTGTTTCCGCCCGGATCTTGTTCGCAGAGCAACTATTGCTGCGGAGAGCGGCGGTCGCCATTTTTAATATGGGCACCAGAGTTGGGACGGAAGTGTTATTTTAAACTTCATCTTTTGTGCGAGAGTAGAGTTACCACGAGAACGTTGGAAAAGCAATTAAAGAAAGCCAAACAAGAGCAGATATTTTTCTAATATTACATTAAAGATGTACAGCCCAGAGCGGTCATACCCTTTGCCCAGTTCCAAGATGAGCGCCTCCTTGTACCACGTGTCGGACGCCGCTCACACTCCAGTTCCACGTCGGTTTTAGCTCCGTACGCCTCCGCAGGTGACGTTTAAAGGGACATTACCCCGCGCTTAATCTGAGATGCCACTGGAGCTGGGAACACAGCTACTGGAAGCCAGGGGGTGGGCAGGAGGGACGAGGGTGTGGAGTCGCACCTGCTCCTTGTAGGAAACCTGTTGCCAGCGTAGTCAGAAGCCAAGGTAAACACAACTGGGTTTCCGGAAATACAGCTAGAATGTGGAAGGATGATGTCAATTCTAAAGCGCAGACTCTTGAAAAGCGCTTTCCACTCGGTGTCCTTATCCTTCATCCAAGTATTTTTTTTCTTTTTTCTCAACATCCCACCCACTTTTTGCCTCCACTGTAGCAGTTAGTTGCTGGGCAACCCTACGCGGCTCTTCTCACGGAAGGGGAACTGGAAGTGCCCTCAGGTCTTGGATTTAAATCAGGACTTCAACTTGGCCCTGGATCACTACTTTGTGCCAAGTTCTAAAAACTAGATGTAGGCTGAGGCGTTGGAAAGAGCTAAGGAGGCAGGAGAACCACACTCACACCTGGCTTCCTGATTTCTTCCTCCAGGTGACCATGCGTTTTGCTTATCTCTGTTCCCCTGCAGCTAACAGTGCACCAGCGTCTTCATTCTCTCTCATTCTTCCACAGGCTTTTAGGAGGCATATGATTTCCATTCCTCAGAGATGAAATCACCACCTGAGAGGTTAGGAGAGGACTGGAATAGCTTGGCACTTCGACCACTCTAATGAATATGGCATGTTCCAGGAGTCAGAGTCAGGTTAACACTTTTTAGGCCAAAGATAATCTCTTCTTTCTCTCAAAACCAGGTGTGAAATGTCTTTCCTACTTGAAGATGGCTCTAATTAACAATAAAAACCATATATGTATAAAATACATAAACATATATACATACATATATAATCTCTGTAACTTGCTTGACAGTATTCCGCCAAATTTGCAGTACTTATTATCCCACTGGCATTGTTTTTCTGTGTGTGTGGGGGGGTGGATGTTGTGTGTGCCCCTCTCAGACCGGAAACTCCCTGGAGGCAAGTGTTTTCTGTTCCACAGGGTGTCCCTTGGGGCAAGGAACACAGAGATATCTGTGTACAAGGCGTCATGACACATAATGAGTCTGAGTCTAAAAGAGGTACTGAGGGCAATAGGTGCACATGAAGGGAGCCGTTAGTTCTGACCAGGGAAAGTGAGAGGGTGTTGAGGAAGAGTAGTATCTCAAAAGATTTCAGTAGGTGGTAAGAGTGGAAGGGCCTTCCAAATGGGGAGAGTGAGATGCCAGAAGCAGGTGGAAAGGAGGAGCTTGTGGGATCCCCAGAGCAGGCAACCTTCAGTTATTAATATCTTGTTGATCAGGAGCATGTCAAGACTCCCTGGAGGTCTGGGAGACAGTCTGTATCTATTTCCTTTTTTATTAGGAGGCCAATCCTAATCTTCCTTCCCAGTCTGGCATTGGGAAGCTTTGTCTCTTTCTTCTCCAGAGATCATTAGCCCTCCCCACCACTACCCTCCTGCACCCAAGAGAGTAGGAAGAAGGACATGATCAAAAACAAGACACTGGGGATTCATCATCCACGTTTACATGTTACCAGCAGAAAATGGTTACTAGGATACTTGTCACATAATCTGAATATTTTGTTCCCATGGTGGTAAATGCACGGTTGATTGTCAGATTAATCATAGGGAGAAACAAACAAATACATAACTATTGGCCTTACTTGAAATTTTTATGCCTTTCCTGGTAAAAGTTTAAAGCATTTGCCTGAACACTGAAGCAGCCCCTAGGACTCACAGATCAGCTGTCAATGGCTCTGGGCTGAGCAATGTCTGAGATGCACATTTCCTCCAGTAAGCAAGGCCAATTCACTATTATGTCTTATTGCCAGACAAAGCCTATCCCAAAAGTGTTTCACAGTGCCTAAAAAGACTGTCAGACAGTTCTGTATAGTCAGGGACTGTGACATTTGCAGGACCCTATCTGTGGCTCTGTTCAAGCAGCTAAGTCACCCTTTTTCATTTTCTTCCAACCTTTCCCCTTTCAATCAAGCAAAAGTTGTTAGTTGAAGGCAGGTCCCAAGATCTCCCATTCCATTGGGATGACATGAATGATTTTTCAAAATACAGAAATGATATAGAAATTCTTAGTGCGCATTTGAATATTTTCTGCTAGACTTCTTAAAATTACAATTTGCTAATCCCTACTATATGCATAGGAAACTCTTAGGTACTGTGAGAGACACAAAGTGATATAAATATAGTTGCTTGGCCAGGTGCAATGGCTCATGCCTGTAATCCTAGCACTCTGGGAGGCTTAGGTGGGAAAATCACTCGAGGTAAGGAGTTCAAGACCAGCCTGAGAAAGAGCAAGACTCCATCTCTACTAAAAATAGAAAGAAATTAGCCGGGCATGGTGGCACATGCCTATTAGTCCCAGCTACTCAGGAGGCTGAGGCAGGAGGATTGCTTGAGCCCAGGAGTTTGAGGTTGCTATGAGCTAGGCTGATGCCATGGTGCTCTAGCCTGAGCAACAGAGTGAAACTCTGTCTCAAAAATAAATAAATGCAGTTCCTTGTCCCCAAAGAGTCTACTTCAGCATATTTATTTTATTTTATTTATTTCTTTTTTTGAGACAGAGTCTCACTCTGTTGCCCAGGCTAGAGTGCCATGGTGTCAGCCTAGCTCACAGCAACCTCAAACTCCTGGGCTCAAGCAATCCTCCTGCCTCAGCCTCCTGAGTAACTGGGACTACAGGCATGTGCCACCATGCCCGGCTAATATTTTTTATATATTTTTAGTTGGCCAATTAATTTCTTTCGATTTTTAGTAGAGATGGGGGTCTCGCTCTTGCTCAGGTTGGTTTAGAACTCCTGACCTCAAGCGATCCTCCCGCCTTGGCATCCCAGAGTGCTAGGATTATAGGCGTGAGCCACCGGACCTGGCCTACTTCAGCATATTTAAAACACCTTGTTTGAATATGAGGAAGGAGAGATGAGTAAGACAGGGTCCCCACTCTTAGGAAGCTTCCTGATGAGTGGAAAAAACAGACATATAAAGCAGCTAGACCCTAAAGCAGAATGAAATAAATGCTAGAGGTCTAAGTAACAGGTGAAAGATTGGGAGGACTAACTAGGGAAACTCACATTAAACTGAATTGTGAAGCAGGGTCTGGCAGCATAGGACCAAGTGCTCAGTGGAGGAGTTGGCAGAATAAATCCAAATACTCAGACAACTGAGATCCTTGTTTGCTCCGAGGGTTCTAAAGAAGGATTCTTGGGGGGGAAAGGATCTTCTCAGGGAAAACTTGCACTTAGACAACTTCCTGCATAACCTGCTCCCCTAGCACTAGCTGCTCTGCCCACTGACAGCTTCCTCCTCAGGGCCTACGTTCTGGCCCTGAGTTCTCTCTTCTATTGCTTTCATGTCTTTTCCTCCCCTTAAGATTAGAAACCCAGACTCTGGGAATCTCCGTTGTTTGTGGAGTCTAGTGACAATGCATGGGCAAGAGCACAGCAAGGTTACCTCATCATCCCTCTTCTCTCCATCATTTCTCACAGGGAAATCCAGGGATGCCCCAGACTACCCCACCACCTCCTCTGGCTTGGACAAACCTTTTGCTTATCTGCAGGGCTCTGTCTAGCCTTGCAACCACACACTTTATAAAACATCTCAAAAATATTTTTTTAGGCTGGGCACGGTGGCTCACGCCTGTAATCCTAGCACTCTGGGAGGCTGAGGCGGGCAGATCGCTCGAGGTCAGGAGTTTGAAAACAGCCTGAGCAATAGTGAGACTCCATCTCTACTAAAAATAGAAAGAAATTAATTGGCCAACTAATATATATAGAAAAAATTAGCCAGGCATAGTGGCACATGTCTGTAGTCCCAGCTACTTGAGAGGCTGAGGCAGCAGGATTGCTTGAGCCCAGGAGTTTGAGGTTGCTGTGAACTAGGCTGATGCCATGGCACTCACTCTAGCCTGGGCTACGAAGTGAGACTCTGTCTCAAAAAAAAACAGAACAAAACAAAACATTTTTTTGAGACAAAGTCTTGCTCTGTCACCCAGGCTAGAGTGCTGTGGCATCAGCCTAGCTCATGTAACCTCAAACTCCTGGGCTCAAGCAATCTTCCTGCCTCAGTCTCCCAAGTAGCTGGGAGTACAGGCATGCGTCACCACACCCAGCTAATTTTTCTATTTTTAGTAGAGTCGGGGTCTTGCTCTTGTTCAGGCTGATCACAAAGTCCTCAGCTCAAGGGATCCTCCTGCCTCAGCCTCCCAGAGTGCTAGGATTACAGGCATGAGCCACCGTACCCAGACTGGAAGACATTCTTTTTTTTTTTTTTTTTTTTTCCAGACAGCGTCTCGCTCTGTTGCTTGGGCTAGAGTGCCATGGTGTCAGCCTAGCTCACAGCAACCTCAAACTCCTGGACTCAAGCAATCCTACTGCCTCAGCCTCCTGAGTAGCTGGGACTACAGGCATGCGCCACCATGCCCGGCTAATTTTTTCTATATATTTTTAGTTGTCCAATTTTCTTTCTATTTTTAGTAGAGATGGGGTCTTGCCCTTGCTCAGGCTGGTTTCAAACTCCTGACCTTGAGAGATCCTCCCGACTTGGCCTCCTAGAGTGCTAGGATTACAGGCGTGAGCCACCGTGCCTGGCCCTGGAAGACATTCTTTACTCTCTTGTGCTCATTCCTCAGACAACTAACTAGATTTGTGAGAAAGATATTTAACACATTTCCTTCCTACTTCTTTGAGAAAGGGACTGTATGCCATAGACCTTCCCATATGTATGAAGAAGGGGCTCTTGGGGGAAATGGGGATTCCTTTTTTTTTTTGAGACAGAGTCTCGCTTTGTTGCCCAGGATTACAGGCATGAGCCACCGCGCCTGGCCAGGGATTCCTTTTAATACTTGGGTAGGTTTTTCCTTCACCTGTCTCCAGGAAGCAACGATGAGCCCTGGTCCTATAGAGACTGAACCCACTACCTGAACCTATGAAAAGGGGTAGCTCCTGAGGCCAGAGGTTGGGGAGTGTACCTACCATTTCTCCGGAGCTTGTTGGGTCATCACATATTTGGATGACAGGATCTTTTGGCTGAATCTATTGATAGTCCAGTGCTACACTGCCAGCTCCCCTCCCATTACCACCCCCTCTTCATGTGCTCCATAGGCAGAAGCTGTTACTATGGAAATATGTTATTTTTAAAAACAGATGCAGCCTTGACCTGGGAAATATCTCCAGAACAAACCCACACTAGCAAGGAGGTTAATGGTGGTGTTCCTGGGTCCTAGCTCCAAGGGGATGGGAAGCGATGGAGGGAGTTCAATATTCCGTGTTTTATTCTCAACCTCTACCAGCTTCGGGTTCTGCTTTCTCTCTGTCGACGCCTGGACACTGTGGGAGGCATGCCCTGCACCTCCTTACCCTGGGTCTAGCTTTGGCCAGGCAATGGGAGCCTGGAAGTTGCTGCGCCTGGGGTATTAGGAGAAGGGGCGGTGATTTCCACAGGGGTCACCTCCTTCTTAACCCCACAGGCGTCCAACCTGTAGAAATCTAAGAAGCCTAGCGGAAAACAGAGGCAGCACCTCATGTAAGTGACATTACTCTTGCCGTTAGCTACGGCAAGCAGGGGCACCTCCACTCCAGGATGGGACGGAGTAGTCAAAGGTCCCGCCTATTTTCAACCGCGGGACCTCCTACGCTCGCTCCTCATCCTCCCGCCCTCCTCTAGCTAGGGAGCTCTGGGCTGGCCCGGCCCCGCCCGGCGCGGGTGTCGCTCCTTTAAGGGCGGGTGGGGGCGGGGCGCCGGCGGTGTTGTCAGTGTCAGCTCTGCGCACGCAGCCCTCTCGAAGCCGGTGCCGGCCTGCGAGCCCCCGCGTCTCTGCAGACCAGTCCCCGCCAGGGTCCGGCGGGGCCAGCGCCGTGGGAGGAGTCGGGCACTGGCCGGCAAGAAACTGAGGTCGGACTGCTGACCAAGCGAGGAGGGACCCCGACCACGAAGACAGAGACCCTCGAGGACCTCCTCTCCCTGATCTGTGGCACCCGCTAGTCCCGGTCACTCCACCCCGGAGAGCCCCCGAACCCGCGCGCCCAGCCCCGGGGGAGCCCACCCGCGCCCCGTGGCCCGACCGGGCCATGCTCCCCCGGGGCAGCGGCTGAGCCCGAGCTGGGACCGGGACCGGAACCCGCGCGGAGCATGGATCCCGGCTGGGGGCAGCGGGACGTGGGCTGGGCGGCGCTGCTGATCCTCTTCGCCGCCTCGCTGCTCACGGTGTTCGGCTGGCTGCTGCAGTATGCCCGGGGCGTGTGGCTGGCGCGGGCCCCCCGGGACCAGGGCCTGGGACCCGCCTTAGTCGCGGAGCCCACGGGTTCCCTGCGGGAGCTGGGCGTGTGGCGCTCGCTGCTGCGGCTGCGGGCAACTCGGGCCGGCGCCCCTGAGGAGCCAGGCGTCCGGGGCCTCCTGGCGTCGCTCTTCGCTTTCAAGTCTTTCCGGGAGAACTGGCAGCGGGCTTGGGTGCGAGCGCTGAACGAGCAGGCCTGCAGGGACGGGGTGAGTTGGACAGAGCACCTGGGTGGTCCCTTCAGCCTTTCCTTCCAAGGGAGGGACTGCTTATGCTAGGAGGGCCAGATGGGGGTGGGGATCCCCACTGCTTCTGTCCTCCTCCCGGATCACAGAAAAGGGTGCAGCTGAGGCTGGGGGTTGTAGAAATTCGGTTATGTCCCAAAACCTCTATTTTTGTGGGCAAGATACTCTGGCTCCAAACGCCTGCACAAGTTGCTGTTCTCATAGCAACGCTAATCCCTGTGCCTGAGGGCACTTCCGCCTAGCCTGGGCGCTGGTTATGTTGGGGCGGAGGAGACAGGTGCACCTGCAGAAGGAATTTGCCTGGCTCTCGTGCCACCACACCCATTTACCATTTCATACCCCCAATCCCTGGTGTGGCCAGGCGGATTCTCAAGGAGGCTGAATTACCCCCTGCCCTCATTAATTTCACTGCTGCAATCAAACACATCCTTCTCCATGCAGTGTATGTGTGGAGGGGGGTGGGGTGGGGGTGGGGGTGGTTCAGGTGGAGAGCAGACTGTCAGTGTCCTTTCCAGTAGATCAGCTTGGAACTGCCCCTTGAGGGTCAGTCACAAACCAGCCCAACCTACTTCCTCCCATTGCACCATGGGCATCTGGCCTCCCAGGAAGTGGGCAGGAAGCATGGTCATGAGACCGAGGTGGGGTGGGAGATAGAGGTCTCCCTCTTCTGGGCCCCCCTCCTATCCTGGCCTGGCAGTGTCTCACTGGCCTCATAGTCCATCAGCTCCTTGCTCAGAGGATTCTCTGTTTCTAGACACCATGAGTTTGGAGGCTTTACCCTGCTAGTTCCCCAGATGCCTGGAAACAGAAGTGGCCACAGAAGTTGTTCTGTTTCCTTTGCCCAGCTGGCCAACTGAAAGCCAGATGGTATCTATCAGTTTACACCTTGAACCCACCCCTCCATCCAACTCTCCCTGCACCTTGTCCCTGGGTCAAATGCAACTCCCCAGGACAGCTGACTCAGCTTGGTATTAGCCTCCCTTGTAAAAGGTGGGGAGATTGAGGTTCCAAGCATCCATCTTCCCATCTTCTTTGACCTAGCTTTTGAATGAGACAGCTACCAGAGCAGAAAAATTGGCTTCCCCTGGTTTGCCAGGCAAATAAGCCCTGTGGATCTGTTTCCTCTCTCTCAAGACCCAAGGAAGAGTTGCCAGCTCAGTCTGTGCCCTCTCCTCAATTCTTCTTCCCATCCTGCTCCCCAGATGGGGCTACAGTAGGTTGTTTCCACTACTGTGGAAGAATTAGGCAGCAGCTCTTTACAGATCTAAGCTAAGCAGCTTTCTGTTCCCTAATACCATCCTGCTGTCTGCCTTGAGGAATTAGCCAGGCCCCTAGACTCTTGAGCCCTCTGAGCTTGTGTCTCTTCCCACTCCTCCTGGTAAAGTTCCCCAAGGCCATGCTGAGCTAGTATTCATCTCCAAGCATATGGATAGAGTCATACTCTTGAGCCTCCACATACTATTTATTTGGAAGAAGGCCTAGCCCCATTTCTCCAACTCTTATCTTACAATAAATGGCCCTACTGCCTTTGCCTTTAGCTCAGCCCTTTCTCTCTCTGCCCAGCTGTTATGTATAGGTGGCAACCAACACCTTAATTTGTTTCCTTTGTGTACCTTGCTTTGGGGCTAGTGGAGGATGAAGGGGAAGGGGGGAGAAGATGAGGGAGGCTGCTGGTATTCTAGGAGGAACAGGAAGAATCCAGGGGCTTCAGCTCAAGGTGATCTAGTCTCTGAGGTGGACTAGTTCCCCAGTTCTTAGTGGCCCCTAGCAGCTGGAAGCCCCTGGAGAGGCAGGGTTTGGGGGGAACACCTCCTTTCCTAAAGCCCTGAGCCACGGAGGGGCCCGTGGCCAGCCTGCAGCTGAGGTCTCCGCAGTACCAGGGCCTAGCCAACAACTGAGCAGGCCAGCTCTGCTGGGGGCAGCTCCAGAGACCTGATGCTGTGCCCACATTACTCCTTCAGAGCTCCATCCAAATTGCCTTTGAGGAGGTGCCCCAACTTCCACCGAGAGCCAGCATCAGTCATGTGACCTGCGTAGACCAATCGGAACGCACCATGGTAAGGGTCTGAGGGGACTGCCCTCTTTGGGGCCTGACCCCAAGTGTTCCCTTTAGTCCAGGGTGTGTTTTCTTTTTTTGGTTCTTTTTTTGGAGATCTGTCTTGCTCTGTTGCCTGGGCTAGAGTGAAGCGGAATCATCATAGTTCACTGCAACCTCAAACTCCTGGGCTCAAGTGATCCTCCTCCCTAAGCCTCCCAAGTAGCTGAGACTACAGGCATTCCATGATGCATGCCTAATTTTTCTATTTTTACTAGAGATGGGGTCTTGCTCTTGCTCAGGCTGGTCTTGAACTCCTGAGCTCAAGCAATCCTCCTGCCTTGGCATCCCAGAATGCTAGGATTACAAGTGTGAGCCACCAGGCCTGGCCTAGTCTGGGGCTTCTTAACTTGGAGTCTGTGAATGCCTTAGGGCTGCAGTCTCCAACCCCTGGGGCCATGGCATGGCACTGGTCCGTGGCCTGTTAGGAAATGGGCTACACATCACTACCTGAGCTCTGCACCACCCTTCCACAAGACCTCCCCTACCCCCAGTCTGTGGAAAATATTGTTTTCCATGAAATTGGTCCCTGGTGCCAAAAAGGTTGGGGACCACTGCCTTAGGGATCTAAGGATAAGTTTCAGGAGGTCTAAGAATCTCACTGAAGTTGTGTGCAAAATGTTGTACATTTGTATTACCTACATTTTTCTGGGGAGAGGAGGCTTTGGCTTTTACCTGATTCTTTTAGGGATTTATGAACCCAAAAAGGTGAAGTCCCAAGGAAAACCAAAGTGGGAAGGGGCCTGCTGAACCATCATAGGGCAAGACAAAGCAGGGTGAGCACTCTTCCTCCACACCTGCCCCTGTTCCCCTTTCTCAGGTGCTGCATTGCCAGCTCTCTGCTGAGGAGGTGCGGTTCCCAGTCTCTGTGACCCAGCAGTCCCCCGCTGCCGTCTCCATGGAGACCTACCACGTCACTCTGACACTGCCGCCAACACAGGTAGAGGGGGGGACATGGGAAACTGAGTTGGGCAGGGGGTGGGTGGTTCAGTTGGCTATGCTTTTTCCGTTTGGTTCTTTTCTGGGATGGATTTCAGGAAGAGAGGGTCCTGGGGGATGAGAGTCATTGAGGAGTCAGACCCAGTCATCCAACCCAGTTGCTTTTTCCCTGTCCACAGTTGGAAGTCAACCTGGAGGAAATCCCTGGTGAGGGGCTGCTAGTATCCTGGGCCTTCACCGATCGCCCAGATCTCAGCCTGACAGTGCTTCCCAAACTGCAGGCCAGGGAGGTAAGGAGGCAGGGCTGGCAGAGAAGAGGCAGAGCAGGGAGGGGAGGCAGAGCTGGGAGTTCTACCTCTTTGCTGTCCCCTTCTCCTCTCTGCAGAGAGATGAGGAACAAGTAGAACTCTCCACGATTGAGGAAATGATCAAAGATGCTATAGTCAGCACCCAGCCAGCCATGATGGTCAACCTCAGGGCTTGCTCTGCCCCAGGAAGCCTGGTAAGTAGCACCCAAACCAAAAGATTTGCATGCACCCTGTCCCCAGGGTACTATGTCAGGATTCTTGCTCTGTTCACATCCTTCTGGTCTTAGGTACCCAGTGAGAAGCCACCCATGATGTCCCAGGTCCAGCCAACCATCCCCAGACCTACCCGGTTATTCCTACGGCAGCTTCGAGCATCTCATCTGGGAAATGAGCTGGAAGGTGAGAGCTAGAAGCAGCTGGGGGACAGTCAAGCTCTGGTTGCAGACATTCCCTGCCCCTCTGCCAAAGGTACACCCTTTCTTATTCCTCAGTGGCTTCCTGTCTTTGATCTGAGCATCTTCTAACTTCTGGTTCCTCACAGGCACCGAGGAACTATGCTGTGTAGCTGAACTCGACAACCCCATGCAACAGAAGTGGACCAAGCCTGCGAGGGCTGGTCCCGAGGTGGAGTGGACAGAGGATCTGGCACTGTAAGGAGTGACGCCACCCTCACCCCTGCTCCATGGGCAGACTGAGGATCAAACCCTTCCAGCATATCCCTGGCATGAATCAGCTGTGTTTCTAGTGGCCCTTGGTGTGAGCCCCTATTGTATGCCAGGCCCTAGCCTAGGTCTTATGGATACAGACATGACCAACATACAACCCCCTCCCCTGGGTCAGTCATAGATTTGAGACAGAGACAGAAACAGAAACAGATGTACACAAAGAAGATAGTACAACTGCTCCAGTCGAGGCTTATATAACGTGCCGTGGGAGTGCTTAAATTCTGTTAGGGGAATAAGGATCAGAGTAGGCTTCGTGGAGGAGGTGGCATATAAAATGCACCTTAGAGCAAGAGTAGGGTTTCACCAGAGTGTGAAAGTATTCTCAGCAGAGGGAACAACAAAAGCAATTGAAAGAGGGTGGTTTGAGACCAAGAGACTGGCAAGACAAGTGGAGCAGGGCCAGGGAGGATTTGAGTGCCCAGCTGAGGACTATAGTCTCTGCTCAAGCCTTGTCCCATTCTCATTGGGAGAGAGAGTATTTGGAGGGCAGGATAATCTGACTGGAGCACTTGTACCATCTTATTGACGTACATCTCTCTCTGTCTGGACTGTGATTGAGTGAAGGATGGGTTCGGTTTGCTAATCTTCCCCCTGCCTGCCTGGTCTCCTTTTGGCCCACAGAGATCTGGGTGCCCAGAGCCGGGAGCTGACCCTGAAAGTACTGAGGAGCAGCAGCTGTGGAGACAGTGAGTGTGGGACAGGAGGGGACACCTCTGGGTGGGTGCTGAGCATGGCCTGGTCATGGGCCCAGCTCACAGTGCCACCCCTTTCCCTAGCTGAACTCCTGGGCCAGGCCACACTGCCTGTGGGCTCCCCCTCCAGACCACTGTCTCGAAGACAGGTGTGCCCACTCACCCCAGGGCCAGGGAAAGCCCTGGGACCAGCAGCCACCATGGCAGTGGAGGTGAGACATGAACCCCTGGGGGGAGGGGGAGGACACAGGGGATGGGCAGTCTCTGAGGCCTTGCCTCTCTGCTCTCTCGCCCCTGGGCAGCTGCAGTACGAGGAGGGCTCTCCCCAGAATCTGGGCACGCCCACCCCCTCCACTCCACGCCCCAGCATCACACCTACCAAGAAGATTGAGCTGGACCGGACTATCATGCCCGATGGCACCATTGTCACCACGGTCACCACCGTCCAGTCCCGGCCACGTATAGATGGCAAATTAGGTAAAGAGGAGGAGCCTAGGATTCCAGCTCTAGCCAGGGTTCCTGGACTGCAGACCCATCGCAGGACAGGGAGAGGGGAAGGAAAGACCTAATTCCAGTGCACCTGTTTTGGGACATTCCATTCCAATCCTCCCACAGCTTCCTCCCAATCGCTGTATCTCTCACGCTTTCCCTTACCTCCTGCCACTTCCCTAACTACTCCTCTCACCCTTCAATCCTGGATCTACCCGCCCTCACACAGGACTTTGTGTTCTTCCACCTGGCCAAGTTCCTCTCTGTCTTTTCACAGGTCTCCTTCCTTCCCTGTCTCCAGCCCCAACTGGCTAATTGTCCCTCCCTGTACCTTCAATCCTCTGACACCCTGTGGGATCTTCCAAGAAACCCAGAGGCTTCTGTGGCCTTTCTTCCCCAATCAGTGGCCCTCCATCACACTTCTCCTATCTCTGGGTCCCCACAGAATTGCCCCTACCTCCAGGGGGCCCCTGTACTCCCTCTGTACACCCTCCATATTTCCATGGCACCTCCCCACACTTCCGTGGGCTCCAGTTGTGTCTTTTTGTCCCCATGGCATCTTCTTAATCATCCTTGTGATTAATCATCCTTGCCCTCTGTGTTACCAAAAGTCTGTATCTCAATAAAGATAGTAGGGGTGGGGGCCACTCTAAAGCACTTCCCAGCTCACTGACCCTCCCCCACCCACCAGACTCCCCCTCCCGCTCCCCGTCCAAGGTGGAGGTGACCGAGAAGACAACAACCGTGCTGAGCGAGAGCAGTGGCCCCAGCAATACCTCCCACAGCAGCAGCCGTGAGTGGGGAATGGGATGTGTGAGTGTGGGTTGGCCCTGGTGTACCAGAGTCAAAAACCACTTTGGGTGGGGCAGGAGGAATTTGAATCCAAGAGGGAGCCAGGGAGAAGTCAGGCTGTCCATCCTCTGTGCCCCCAGCAGGGGAAAGCCAGCTTTCCAACGGCTTGGACCCTGTGGCAGAGACAGCGATTCGCCAGCTGACTGAGCCTAGCGGGCGGGGAGCCAAGAAGACACCCACCAAGCGCAGCACTCTCATCATCTCTGGTGTTTCCAAGGTAACGGGGCTCTGGAGAGAGGAGCTGGGATAGGGAGAAAGCCCTGATGGGTCACTCCTGGCCATTAAAACTTGTCCCTCCTGCCAGGTGCCCATTGCTCAGGACGAGTTGGCACTATCCCTGGGCTATGCAGCATCCCTGGAAGCTTCAATGCAGGATGATGCAGGGACCAGAGGAGGTCCCTCTTCACCTCCCTCAGACCCACCAGCCATGTCCCCCGGACCCCTGGATGCCCTCTCCAGTCCCACAAGTGTCCAGGAAGCAGATGAGACAACACGTTCCGACATTTCTGAGAGACCATCCGTTGATGACATTGAGTCGGAAACAGGGTCCACTGGTGCCCTGGAGACCCGTAGCCTCAAGGATCACAAAGGTGGGAGATGTTGGCAGGATGCCCCCACCTCTTTTATACCCAATAGCATGACTGGGTCCTACTGGATACTCAGGGACTCAGGACCCGCAAGCTAACTTGCCTTCTCCTTCCTCCCCTAAGAGATCTCCAGAGTTCTCAGCCTGCGTCAGCCAAGGTAGAGTAGGAGGGGGAACTTTGTGCCTTGGTTTCTGGTCTGGAACTGGCAGGCTTGGGTGATAGGAAGGGATGCCAAATTATTTCCCTTTACCTCCATTTTTGTTTCTTCCTGAGTCTAAGTGCTGGCCTTCCTTCTCTCTTTTTTAAGAAAAAAATTTCTGGCTGGGCATGGTGGCTCACGCCTGTAATCCTAGCACTCTGGGAGGCCGAGGCGGGCCAATTGCTCAAGGTCAGGAGTTCAAAACCAGCCTGAGCAAGAGTGAGACCCCGTCTCTACTAAAAATAGAAAGAAATTAATTGGACAACTAAAAATACATAGAAAAAATTAGCCGGGCATGATGGTGCATGCCTGTAGTCCCAGCTACGCAGGGGGCTGAGGCAGAAGGATTGCTTGAGCCCAGGAGTTGGAGGTTACTGTTAGCTAGGCTGACGCCACGGCACTCTAGCCCAGGCAACAGAGTGAGACTCTATCTCAAAAAAAAAAAAGAAGAAGAAAAGAAAAAAGAAAAAATTTTCTTCCCTTTTTTTTGTTTGAGACAATCACTTAGGCTAGAATGCAGTGGCATCATCATAGCTTACAGCAACCTCAAACTCCCAGGCTCAAGTGATCCTCCTGCCTCAGCCTCCCAGTAGTTTAGATTATAGATGCATGCTACCATGCCTGGCCCAAATTTCTTCCCTTTATTTCTGTATCCTCTCCCCTATGTATATAAGAAATCTTACCCCCCACCAACCCTAGGATTGTCCCTCTGGCAGTGACGTAGGCTGTGGACAGCTGTGGTAATTCTTCTAACTTCAAAGGATGAGGGGCTTGCTCCAAAACATCTTCCTCCCTCTACCAATGAGTCTATCAACCACAGTCTATCTATTTATGATTTAAGCTCTCATCACTTCTTGGGATAATGAGAATGCTAAGTCCAAAACCTGCTGGGCAAGTACCTTCCTCATCACACTGGTTCTGAATGTACCTCTTTGAAGTTTCCAGACACACCACTTCCTGCTCACAGCCTGGAATTCAGTAAACAAGTCAGTGTCAACCCACCTTTCTCTTCATGATGTATAGGCTTTTGGGGACACCCTCTGCTTAACCTTTGGCTTTCCATAGGAAAGAGGCCCAATCCCAGTCTGTCCTCATGGAGTAGCCGGGCCCATAACATTCCTTTTTCGGGCAGAGTCAGGAGTGCACACAGAATCCCATGAGTACTAAAGTTTTTTCCACAGAAATGATAAAACACATATTTATTTCTACTTCCTTTCCTGAGGAAGTCTGGCTTCTGGGCCCAGGGACTGGTTCTGTTCTGCATCTTCTATCCCTCCATTGTCCGTCATTTCTCTGCCCTCTACCCTACCCCATGCCCCTCTCTCTGCCTCAGCTTCCCCTCTTCCCCTGCAGTGAGTTTCCTGCGCAGTGGCACTAAGCTCATCTTCCGCCGGAAGCCTCGACAGAAGGAAGCTGGTCTGAGCCAATCACACGATGACCTCTCCAACACAACGGCCACACCCAGTGTCCGAAAGAAGGCCGGCAGCTTTTCTCGCCGCCTTATCAAGCGTTTTTCCTTCAAATCCAAACCCAAGGCCAACGGCAACCCCAGCCCCCAGCTCTGAGGGTCCTCCTTACCTCCTGAGCTAGGAGAGAGCAAGAGTGCTCTCAGCCCATTCCCCACATCCCCTTCCATACCCTTTCCTGGATTCCCAGTGCCAGGGGCAGGAAAGCCCTCTGGGTTCCAGGAAGCCCTGTCCACCCTGGGCCATGGGGCCGATTGGAAGGGTACTTGCAACGGGAAGCATGTGAGGTGGGCACCCGTTGCAGAGGACATAGAAGAGGGAGTTGGTGGCTGGGAGTAAGAGGAGGGCTCTGTCCTGGCATGTGTGGCATTCCTCAGCGTTTGCTTCCTGCCGACACTGGCCCCTGAGAGGAGTCCCAGGGTGCTCAGCTCCTCAGCTGATCCTTCCTCCCTTATTTAATCTCTTTTCTATTTATATGTGTGGTCTAGGACCCTCAGTGAACAGATGATAGAGGGCATCTCTCCTAGGTGACCCTTCTTTTCTGTCCCACACTTCCCTCAGGTCTCCACTCAGACCAGCACCAGTGTCTGCCTCTGAGGACATTGCAGCTCATGGAAAGCTGGGCCGGTGCCCAGGATGGGGGGCAGGTACTCCCCACCTCCCTGCCTCCGCTTCTGCTCCTCACCCCCCCTTCCCTTTTATTACCGTTTTTGTACTTGATGCCTTCTCTGTGAGCAGTGGCTCTGTTGGAAGGAGGGAGCCAGGAGCCTGGTGGGAAGCCTTCCCCAGAGAGATGGCTTTATGGGCTTTATTTAAAGACTGTGTGATGATGGAACAAGAGTAAGGCTGCACCTCTGTATGTTGGGAGATGACGATGATGATGTCCATTGCTGTGTGATGGCTTGGAATTTAATTTATTAAATTAAAGTCAAATTGGAGTTTATAAGTTGGACAACTGTTTATCCTTTGAAAGGCAAATAGACTGAGGTGTGGTATCGATGGTGTGGAAGATGAGAGACAGGGGCCCAGATAATGAGGTTGGGTAGATGACACACACAGTGAGTCTCCTAAGAAGTTCCTACAGGGAAGAAAGGACATGTAGAGAGAAGCTGGGAGAGACAGGAGTCTCTGAACGGTTAAGCTGTAGCCAAAAAATCAATTGATTAGTACCGGCATCTTCATTCCCCTTTCTGGAACAGGCTACTCCTTCCAGGATACAATTGAGAGTTCAGAGCATGGACTCTGGAACTTGACTGCCTGCTTGGGTTTGAGTCCCAGCTCCACTAATTATCTGTGTGACCTTAGGCAGTTATGTAACCTTTGAGTGGCTCAGTTTTCTCATCTGTAAAATGGGGACTGTGATAATCGTGGGTGTCATTTGGTTGTAAGTGAGAAATAAATAAGTGCTTAGAACACTCCAATATAGTCAGTGCTGCATAAGTGTTAACTATTGCCTCAGAAGAGACAGGAAGGGGGAAGTCTTAAGAGTATTTCACTATAAAAAGTTTTTTATTCCTAAATGTGAGCAAATTTCAGGAATTCACACATACTAGCAAACTGTGTCTGTGGTTCCTGTCCTCTGGGACCTTGCCTGCACAGTTAAGTTGCTGCAGGATGTCAGACAGAGCAAAGGAAGCAGGAAAACTGAGTCTGCTACACACGTACTGAGTGACCTTGAACAGGCCACTTCTCCTTTCTGGAACTCAACTTCCTCATCTCTAAAATAAGGGTGACCTGGATAAAAGGTCACTCTAGTCTTGACATTCTAGGGTTTACTTACAGCACAGGGTGTTTAGGGCACATGCCTTTGGGGTAGATAGCATATGGAAATTGTTGGCCGGGCGTGGTGGCTCACGCCTGTAATCCTAGCTCTCTGTGAGGCCGAGGTGGGCGGATCGTTTGAGCTTAGGAGTTCGAGACCAGCCTGAGCAAGAGCGAGACCCCATCTCTACTATAAATAGAAAGAAATTAATTGGCCAACTAATATATATAGAAAAAAAAAATTAGCCGGGCATGGTGGCACATGCCTGTAGTCCCAGCTACTCGGGGAGGCTGAGGCAGCAGGATTGCTTGAGCCCAGGAGTTTGAGGTTGCTGTGAGCTAGGCTGATGCCACGGCACTCACTCTAGCCTGGGCAATAAAGTGAGACTCTGTCTCAAAAAA
>VSMD01009877.1:0-39755 GCA_008750895.1 Mirza zaza
TTTTTTATTCTGCTTTTCATTTGGGTAGTTTCCAATGCTATGTAAGTCAACTGATTCTTTTCTTCAATGTGTATTCTGTGGTTCATCTCATCCAGTGAACTTTTCATTTCTAATCTTGTAGTTTTCATATCATGATGTTGATTTGATGTTTGATTCATATCATGATGTTGAGATGCCAATCACAATGAAATATCACCTCACACCTGTTAGGATAGCTATTATGAAAAAGATAGCAGATAGCAAGTGTTGATGAGGTTGTGGAGAAAAGCAAACTATTTTTTAAATTTAAAAATATTAAAAATTTCAAAATAAACTAAAATATTTAATCACAAAAAATAAAGATAAAAATGGGATACAGCTTAAAATTTTTATTAAATTAAAAGAAAGAGAAATACAAAACCACCCAACACTCAACAGGGTAAAATTTATGATGTCTGACATTCAATCAAAATATGAAAGAGAAAAATATGACCTATAATCAGAAGAAAAAAATACTCAATTGAAGCTGACCAAGAAGTGAAACAGATGATAGAATTAATAGGGCAGAACATTAAAACAGTAATAATGACTGTATTCTATCTGTACAAGGAAAGATTGAAACATTGAGGAGATACATGTAAATATTTAAAAGAATCAAATCAACATCATGATATGAAAACTACAAGATTAGAAATGAAAAGTTCACTGGATGAGATGAACCACAGAATACACATTGAAGAAAAGAATCAGTTGACTTACATAGCATTGGAAACTACCCAAATGAAAAGCAGAATAAAAAAATCGTGGAAAAACATTGAAAAATGTCATCAGCTATGAGACTATTTCAAACAAGTGATTGGAGTCTCCAAGGTGGGATGGGGGAGGGCTACAAAAAGTATTTGAAGAAATAATTTGAAATTAGAAAAAAAAATTAGAGATACTGTTTTTTTCAGCCCTAGTACTTCCATTATGTTCTTTTTAGTATCTTATATTTCTCTCTACATTATATTTATATTTTTAAATCCTTGAGCATAGGTACTTTAAAATTTTCTGCTAATTTCATCATCACTGTCATTTAGGAGTCTCTTTTTCTTGTTTAATTTTGAATATGCCTGCCAAATAAGGCATATTCTTCTTGGCTCTTTGCATCCTAATTATTAAAAATATTTTATTGGATGCCATACATTGTAATATTACATTCTTGCATGTGTTTTTCCTTCTTTCAAATAATATTGACATTTATTTTGTAGTCAGTTAAGTAATTTGTGGATCAATCTGATATTTTTGAAGCTAATTTTTTGCTTTGTGGTGATAATTTTAGAGGAGTCTTTCCTTTGGTGCTACTTTACTCCTAATACTAAAGTATTACTCTTCAGAAATCTATACTGAATGCCCTGAATATTCTACAGGGTATCTCTAGTCTGGTTTGTTGTAACTTATGTATCCCCCAGGCCTACACAAGCTCTGGTGATTGTTCAGCTTAAACATGCTTGGTAGTTCTTTACTAGCCTGATGAAATTTTGTTCTACGCCTGTGCAGATTAAAATTCAGTAATAGACTCCAGGTGACTCTGATACAGATGTGTGGAGCTCCTTCTCTGTGTATCTCTCCTCTCTTGTCATGCCCCGTCCTCAAATTTTAGCTGCCTTAGCCTTCCCAAGCTCTGCCTGCTGTCATCACATTTCAGCAAGACTGATGTGCTCTGCTTGAGGGTCCTTTCCTATGTCATGGTCCAAAATATGCCTCCAGGCAGAAATCTGGGAAAATTATATTGCCCATATTTAAAACAAAAATTTAATATAGATAATTTCCCTGGGCTGCGTATTTCCAATGTTTGAAAATAGCTCTTTCTTGTATTTTACTGTTTTTTTCTACTTGTTTGTGGTAGAAGAGCATGAAATTCTCAGGACTCTTATGGCTAAAGATTGAATTCTGAATTTTTTTGAGAACATATTTTTGAGCAGAAAAGAAGTAAGATTGCAATTTTCTGGTAAATAGTGGCAGGTACAAAAATATCAGTTAATAACTTATGAATGATCTTATCAAAAATAAAATATATAGTGACATATTCAACTTTACCTATGTCACTACAAATTTCTAGATAATTAATTGCTCCACTAACAGGGAGAAATGATAGCAGTATTTTGTTTTTACTCTAAATGGCCCTCTATGATGTATTAATTTTTCTAGCTGTCTCTTCCTCCTCGCTTTCATGAATATATGCAATATAGTCATCTTTTACTTCTTACGTAGGTTGGGGAGGGGCATGTAGAAAGAGCCAATAAGGTAAGGAAAGAAGCCTTTGACAGTCTCTAACAACTAAACTTGAAGAAAACAAATGAGTCATGACATCAGGACCATGGATAGCGACTCAGGTCTTTGCAATTCACCTGCAATCTGAATACCGTAGTTACATAAAACAAATATTAAGGTTCTAGCTCCTAAATGTCTGCCCTGTTATTCACCTACCAATGACGTGTAAAAGAAGAACCACCATTAAACCATGATTAAATGTGTGTAGTTTTTTACTTAAAAAAAAATACAAATGCCTAAATACTGCAATATGAATTGAAGGCTGAGAAATATCAGCAGAAATTCTTACTTGATATAAAGAGTTATCTATTTAGGTAGCTTAAGTCTTCTTTGCCTTCACTTAGGGTTTCAGTGGCACGACTTCTGTAAATTTAACAACTACAAAAGGGAAGTCTTAATTTTCTCTTTGCCTTTTCATTTAGGACAGGGGTTTTGAACATTGGAATCACCTGGGATTCTTTTTATACATCCTTATGTCCTAACCTCTCCTTCTTAAAGATTCTGATTTAATTGAACCAGTATGCATTTTTATTTTCAAACCCTCTGGTGAGTCTAAAAATGACATCGGTTGGAGAGCCACTCAAATTATGTTCATTCCACAGACCAACATCCCTGGCATCAACTAGGACTTTTTTTGAAATGCAGAATCTCAGGCCCTGCTCCAGACATACAGAATTAGAACCTACATTTTAACACTATCCACAGATGATTCATATGCACATTTAAGTTTTAGAACATTCCTTAGTTGACAAAGATATATTTCTCACCTTCAAGGAATTCTGAATGTAAACAGTGGAACATTTAGACCTGTGATAATCCCAAATTGGCCCTACCATCAGAATCACATCCACTTTGGTTATAAAGACACATTCTTAGTCTCCAATCTAACCATGGCCAATCAGCTTGTCCAAGCATAAAACTTGGGCATCTATGTTTATTACAAGTTCCAGGTGGTTCTGATAATGAGAGAAGTTTGGGAAATTCAGTAAAATGAAGACTGTATTTTTCAACATTTTCCTCTACCAAAAGTCCCAACCAAGCAAAGGAACAAATGCAGTCATGAAATCAGTAAATAATGATAGATATAGTGTTTCCTTATGCAGAAATCGAAGGTACTTGGACACAAACGATTTCATGTAAATTGCATAGTCTCTTGTTAAAATATATTGTACACTTTGGATATTTTTCCTGTGGCTGCAATGATGAAAAATATGAAAACCTGACCATTTTGAAAGGTTCTGTCAGTTTAGAATTTTAGGCCACTTCTATGCAATGCAGGGGGAGTCTAATAGAGGTTGTGGAGGGAAATGGCAGTCTGACAGGAAACTGAAAGAAAATTGACAGATGTAGCATGCGTGAGGATGATGTAATGCTGAATAGGCTGTTTTGTAACAGAAAAAAGAGAACATTTCAAAACTAGTTAAGTTAGTTATGAGAATTAACTAGGCCAAAAACTTATGAGTATGTGAATACTTTTAACACTGTAGAGAGTGTCAAAAATTCATTACATGGTTAAATCTTAAGTGTCTGAGTCATGGAGCCTGAAAAAAATTTTTGTCTTGGTAAATAGAGGTAGATGAAAATACACGACAAACGGCAGACTTTTCTCTATACAAATATAACTTTTTATAAAATTTCTTAACATTTCTTATTAAATTATAAATTTATAAGTGACTAGGAGGTATGAAAATTTTATTTTGTTATGTCTTTACAACAGTGTATCCAGACACAAAACATGAGATTTGGAATTAAGAACCCCTAGGATTGAGTTCCAGCAAAGTCACTTAATATGTGACATTTTCAGAGTGCTTACCAATTTTGAGGTTCAGTCGCCTCATCTCTAAAATGGAAGTAATGTTAATTCTCTTGTTAGGACAATCATATGTCTGATATCTTCTCTCAGTTGTGGAAGACAATCTGATGATTATGGTTAAAACTTTAGCTAGAATCTCTAAATAAATGTAAAGTCTTCAGAGTTTAATGGAATTATACAACACAGATAAATGTTATTGTATTGGACTCTAAAGCAATAAAAAATTATATACTACAGTCAGGTGCCATAAGATTCAAATGAAGTAAGAAAACATTAATATCATGACAGTTGGCATACAGTGAAGGGCACAGAATTTGGGGTATATTACAGCAATATACAAAAAGAGTAAATTTCTTAGTTCTATTTTTAAGTTGCTGAATCTTTATAGGTATTTTTCAACTGTAGCATATTTTATGCTTGATAGTAATTGATTCATTCAATCATTAGTTCAACAAATGTTTTTTAAGCTCATACTCTGGGTCAGACATGAGTGTAAAAAATGCAATGCTCAGAATTGCATCCTAAATGTCTTATTTAAGTGAAGATGGCAAGCATCAAATTAACAAATAATCTAATACAATATGATGCTATAGAACAATAACAATATGATATGTCATATGCTGCTACAGATTGTAGGATGTGTTGTAAAGAAAATCAACAGGCGAATAGCCAATGATTAACTAGTACGTCATTTTAGTTAGGTAGGACTGTTGAGGGTGGTATTTTTGAGCCAGTAGCATTTGAATTCCCCTAGTATGAAGGGTGAAATATGTCAGCCATGAAAATAGGTACCCAAAAATTATTAGGTGGGAATAGCAAGTGCAAAATTTGACAGACAGATAATGTTTGGTGTATTTGACAAATGGAAAGAAGTCCAGTAAAGTTACAATGTAACTAGGCAGGGAGAGAATGGTATGATTCAAGGTTGGAGAATTAAGATAGAGACCAGATATGCAGGGCCTCATAGGTGATGGAAAGTTGTTTGGATTTTTATCTAAAAATAATGGGAAGCCATTGAAGTGTTTTAGGCAAGATGAGAACAGTATTTGTACAGCAAAAGATTGGAAACTGTCCAAATGTCCATAAAGAGATGACTGATTCAATCAATTATGATATATTCATAAAATAGGGTACTATTTAACTATAAAAAGAAATGAGAAATATCTCTCTCACTTCTATAGAGTAATATGTAGCATATACTGTGAAGGAAAAATGGTAGAGAAAAGTATACACAATATGCTATAATTCATCTTCAAGAAGGGGGAAAATAAAAAAATGCACATTTCTGTACACAACTATGCTTACACTGAAAATGGAGAGTAAATGAAAAACTAATTAAAAAAACAGATTACCTACTACTAAGTGCAGTATCTCAAGAATGGAGAAACAAGCACCACAGGTACTCACCAGCAAATTGGTATTAATGGATCAACACCTAAGTGGACATATAGGAAAAACATTTATCGGGTGTTGGGCGGGTGGGAGGGGGGAGGAGGGGATGGGTATATACAAACAAAATGAGTGAGATGTGCAACGTTTGGGGGATGGTCACGCTTGAAGCTCTGACTCAATGAGGGAGGGGGAGCATGGGCAATATACGTAACCTTAACATTTGTACTCTCATAATATGTTGAAATAAAAAAAAAATAAAAACAAATTTTAAAAAAACCCCACAGATTATCCAGTAGGGGAAAAGGAGACTAAGGTGAGTGGGATTGGGTTGGAAGTGATCCTTCTCTGACTGCACCTAGTTTTATAGATTTGATTTTGGAATTATGTAAATGTTTTTGTAATTAAACAAAACTAAAACAAATGTAAGCAGAAAGAAATCCTGAAGAAATAAACACAAAATAAAATAAATGAAATGAACTGCATATCAGGGGGCTAAACCACACAAACGGGCATCATATCCATTGATTTTAAGGAACAGAAATTTATACATCACTAGTGGGATGCAGCCTAATGAGTTGATCTCAAAATGGTTCTAATAATCATATTGTTATTCTGTAACTATTTGTGTATATGTTTGTGTGTCTACATTTGACAAGCGAATTGCTTACATAAACACACACACACATATTAATATAAGATCAGCTAAAAAGTATTTATACTACTGTTGTTAGGATCAAAGATTTTCACCAGAAGAGAGAAGATACAGAAATGTAAAATTTTGGAATCAAAATTTTGAATATGAACTAATGGTGTATTTTATTTTCAATTTTTTCCAAGCTCTCTCTCTCCAATATAAAATTCTAGAAATACTGACTAACACAGTCACCATAAGCATCCTTATCACTTAAGATTTTTAAATATCATTTCTCACTTAAAGGAACAAGAGTTTTTGGGAAATTGGCTGTTTCCAGGTGCCGGACAAAAGATGCATAAGAAGAACATAGATCTTAACAGAAAAAGTAGAAGCCTTTGAGTTATGTCATCAAAGCTCAGGAGCCATCTGAAGTAGTTCAACCAGTCAAAGAAAAGACAATTTGAACAATAGCAATAATAATAACTGCAATGGACCTGTGTTTAAAATATTTTCTATTCAAATCTATTATTTTGTAATTATACAAAATAGTAAAAACATATTGATCAACTTCAAGAATGCTAAGAACAAACAACAACAACAAAAAAACGCAGTCCATTCTTCTAAAATCTGTAAATTAAGGGGAAAGGTTTTTCATTTATCCTACAATTCCCATATACTTACTGCAGGATTAAAAACTAGATGATGAAAAAAAGTTTTTCTTTTTAGATACAGTCTAGCAAATAAATGAAGAACGAATGTTGAATTAGCCTTGAACTATTTAGCAACATTTAAAAAAATAATGAAAGTAGGCTACAAACATCAACAATACCTAAAACTACTAAGTGAATTATGGGCAGGGAACATTATTATTAATGCATGAGGCTGACAACAATTCTTTAAACTACTGATCAGTTGTATCATCTCAAAAAGAATGATAGTCAGAAATTATGTGACTTTTGATGTGTGACACCAGGAAATGCAAAACGCCTATGAACTATTTTTGCCACAATATGAATGTCACTCTCATCTGGTCCTAATGTAACTACTAGGTTTCAGAAAACATGAATCAGAGAAAAATGTTAAAAGGCACAATGTTGAAGGACATGCAACCAGAAAAATTCAGAGAGAGGGATACTCTACAGATTGTGTGACAGGTTTCACCAACAGATAGAAAAAAAATAAGAGACAAGAAAGGGGAAATATATAAATTAAACAGAGAAAGAAATTAGCAACCAAATATCTGTGTGAAACTTATTTGGAACCATGAAATAATATTTTAAGACTGCCATGGAAACTTGAACACTGAATAGATATTTGCTATACGAATGTTAGAAATGAGTCCTTATCTTTTAGCAATAGAGACTGAAGTGTTCACACATAAAGTGATATATGTCTGAAATTCACCTCAAAGTATTTAAGGGCGTGTTTGGGGAAAGAGGCACATGAAGATTTAGTTAAAACTTGATAATTATTCAATGTTGATGATAGAAATGTAGGGAATCACTGTGTTATTCTCTCTGCTTTTGGATATTTGAAGTTTCCATAATGGCATTGTGAAAGAAAAATAAATATGCAAATCATGTGAAAATCTTGCTTATATTTAGAAAATTTTGAAAAGGGGTGTAGGTGAAAGCAGGAAGAACAGTTAGGAGATTAACTGCAGTGAGGCCAGAAAAAGATGATGGCAGTTTAGACAGCTGAGTGAGTTGCAGTGAAGATTGAAAACTTGAAAGGATTTGATCTATGTAGAGGAGGCAGAGTCAACTGTACTTCTAAGTGATTGTACTAGGGGTTGAAGAAAATAGAGGTATCAAGAATATATCTTAGGACCTCCAAGTGGATAGTGATGTCTTTTACTGAAATGGAAAAGACTTAGAGGTGAGGGTCAGTCACATGGAAATTTGAAGTGAGAGGTAATCAAGAGTTCGGTTTGGAAACTCAGACTTGTCGGGGGAGGGGGAGAAAGGGTATTTATTGAAACCTTAAAATCTGTACCCCCATAATATGCTGAAATTAAAAAAAAAGAGTTTGGTTTGGGGCACTGTAAGTCTGAGACATCAATTACACATCAGAGGACGATAAAGCAGTCCAAGACATACATATTAAGGAATCATTGACATATAGACATTGTTTAAGGACATGGGACTAGATAAGTACACCTACTAGAGAGGATGGAAACAAAAAGGAAAAGTAGAGCATAGCCCTGAAGGAACAGCAGCATGAGATGTCACCTGGAGCAGAAGGAACAAAAGAACCAAAGGACAGGCACCTAGGGTACAGAAAGAAAGCCAGGGATGCATCCCAGTTTTCTTGTTTCAATTATGTTAATTTTACAACTCATTTATAGAAAGTATTCTAATAACGGGGCCTGCTAATAAGTGAATGAGCCCTGCCCCTTCACAACCAACCTGCAAAGGCAGTGCACCGCAAAAGGTGTCTACTTAATGACGCAAATGTAAGTTCTTGGTTACAAATGAAAACACACCAAAATCAAAACAAAGAAACCCTCTGGAACACGACCAGGCAATACTCATGCTTTGATAACTTGATTGAAAGACTGAATATGACAGGACTAGTTCCCATTGGGGTATGTGTTTATTTATATCCGGCTTACCTAAAGTCTAAGCCAACAAATCTAAACACATTGAGCATTGAGTTTCCCTTATATTTCCTTGAATTCAGTGAGAACTGATTAACCCATTTAGAAAGAGCTAAACCTATCTTTACATGTAGCTAATTATGTTCTAATGCATACATTCAGTAATGCCATGAGGCTGTCCATCTGCAAACTGCCAGAAATAAGCTGCCCAAATTCAGAGAACAATTTATTTTAAGGCTTAAAAATGACACTGATTTAAAGCTTGCCTTTGCTGATTTGATAAACTTAAGTTGAAACAATTACATTAACGTAGTACATCTTATTGCCAATGATTTTTCTAAAACTAAAAGAAAAAAATGAGAAAAGTAATCACTTTTAATTTTATGTATTAACAGAATGAAGGTGATTTTAAAAGTCAGTTTTTGACTACCTTAGAAATACTGTCCTAGAATAAAGTAGGTGGAAAAGAAAGTATTAACAGTTGACCTCACCTGAGTAAATTACAGTTTCCAAAACAGTGTTTAAGGGTAAAGTTTCCAAGGATTGGGGAAGAGAAGCCAATTTTCACGTGGTCTACTGCCACCATCTCTTTACCAAGAGCTGATAAAAATAGCAAAGGAATAAGGGTACATTTCACAAGTTAGTAGGATAGTCAGTCCGTACAAATGATCCACATAGGGGGCAAGACTACACTCAAGACAGGGAAGAAATATCAAAGACAAGTCTGGGAAACAAAGAAGCACAAAGCCAAGAAGAACTAGTTTTGAGAATTCTGAGCCTTTTCCAGGGAATCCTTTGACAGGAGGCCTACCTTGGTTCCTCATGTAGTAGTCCCCAAACTTTTTGGCACCAGGAACTGGTTTCATGGAAGATAGTTTTTCCACGGATGGGGGAAAGGGAGGCAGAGCCCAGGTGATGAGATAGGGGAAAGAGGGCTGCTGTAAATACAGATGAAGTTTCTCTCACTGCTCCCCCCACTCACTCCTGCTGTGTGGACCCCTCCCTCAGCCAAGTTTCATGGAAGACAATTTTTCCATGTGGTGGAGCTTTGTGGCCTGATCCCTAACTTGGACCCCTCCCTCAGCCAAGTTTCATGGAAGACAATTTTTCCATGTGGTGGAGCTTTGTGGCCTGATCCCTAACAAACCAGTACCAGGAGTTGGGGGCCACAGATAAGAGCCTGAGGAGGATCAGATGCTAACGGCAAATCTGTTGTCTCTCTGGGCAGCCAGGTTGGATCAACCTATTTTCCTGATGGCCTTTCATTTTCTTCCCTCTGTCCTCTCAATTCAGGACCAACCCCTTTTTATTTTCCTTGTGTTTCCCAAATGGAGAACTATATAGATGGTTCTGTTTTTTTCTCAACCCATCCCAGAGTTTCAATGGTGACTTCATTAGAGCATTTCCAATTTGACACCACCATGACCAGCAGGAATGAGAGACACATTGTGCATCCATAATTCACACAAGATTAAATCCTTGCTATGCCTATTGTTTCAAAAAACCGGCTTGATTTTTTTTTTTTAATTTTAAATATAAAGTAGTTTGACAATAGGTAGATCTAACCTGAATCTTTGGGGTTTTGTATTTTTAAGTAGTTCTCATATATTTTCTTTATTTCTTTTCATAGCACATGCTGAGTGGGAATTGATCAGGGCCAGTCTTAAAATATAGGATAGGGCAGTGCAGGAAGCTTCAAAAGCAGTGCACTTAGAGCAATGTTTCTAATATGATGAACCTGAAACAGGAAAAAAAATTAATTTATTACTTTTAAAGTTTTGTTCACAGAAAGATGCTTTTTAATAAACATATAATTATTAAAACAAATAGATATCAATTAAAATAAGACACATTTCTGGTTGGAGTGAGAACATTTTAATTCAAGACAATAATAATGTCTTGACTTATAAAACAACTCACCTAAAGTTCCCAAAAGACAAGTCAGTAATCAATTATTGTTCTTAAAAAAAAAACTCAGAAGTTATAATAGTTCACAGTACAAAATAAATGATATGTCCACAATGTAAAATTGCTTTACTTTGAATTTCCTGGCTCTCATCAGGTTATTCTTGATATTTAATTACATCTTAATCATTACAGCTTAGAATATTTTTTAGATGGTGAAATAAATAAAAACCCAAGTCCTTGAGTGATATCTGGAAGGCAGATGTGTCAAATATTCATAAATCAGAGCCATGGAGTTTCAAAAAAGAAGAAAAAGGAGAGAAGAAATTACAAAGGGAAGTTTTTCTGTTTTTAACTACATTAATGTCAGGTGGCTGTTTTGTGGCTGCCACAGGGATGGTGCATTTCTGGAACTTTCAGCATTGAATAGAAGACCCTTGGGTTACCTGGACTGACAGACTAATGCTAAAACAATTCTTTTAAAAAAGCTTCCTCACACAGAAGCTAAAAACCCATCAGAGTGCAGCTCTACAAACAGCCAGCTGTTGTCAAATTGCAGATAACCTGGCAAGGTTTTTAGTCCTCTAATGCTCTGGCTCCACACAAGGAGCTGTGAAATTAGCAGCTCTTGGATGCATTAGGGGAGACCTTTCTCCTTTCACTGAGTAACAGTTTATTTTACTTCATACAGTGATCCAAGCATGGCCACTTTACTCCCATTGCAGCCTTTCCTATGCAACATCGTTTTTCTTTCAGATGCATCCATCTAAACAGCCCAAATCTGTACTTTTCCAAGCAACAACTCTGCAAGGATTTTCACCCTGCCCTTTTTTTTCCTTGACATGATCTCCATCACAGTTTCAATTTCTAGCTTTGTTTTTGATATCATAGGAGAAGGTGCTGCCGTGTCAGCCAATGACTTTGCCTTTGGATTTCTCTTCCCAACTCTGAAAATGATTCCTCTCCTATCAATTGTGCAGTGGAAAACCTGTGGGAACACAGCCTTCAGTGAGCTGAACATTTTTTCTGCCCTTTGTATTGCGCATGTACTGAAAGATCAAAATATAATTTTATGTGCAAATATAAACCGGTGAAAAATCTGCACTGCCTACAAAATTCTAGTTTTACTTTTCTGCCTTTTTCTTACACAGACCTCAAAATTATACATAGAAATAAATTTGAACTTTATTAAGAAGTATTTCAATTCAATAGCACACAGTAAAAATTCAAGAAAAAATTCAAGAAGTCTTCAATTCAATAGCACACAGTAAAAATAACTTGGGGGAAAAAAAACCTGGAACATCATTAGTGCCCATCCATAGGGGACTGGATAAACAAATTGTTACACTTGGACATAAAATACTATGCAATATGAAAACACAATATGCTATATTTTCGCTTAATAAAAAAGCTTTCAAGATATGTTAACTAGAATAAACCAAAGGTGTAGAATAGACTGTATATTACACCACATATTGTAGAGATAATTGTATAGATATCTATATACATATATGGTCTGACATATGAATTAGTTCCTAAAAAGATACATGAGACACCATTAAGTTTCTTTTGGGAAATAGGTATAGGGGACATCAGTTATGAGCAAATTGAGATTTTTTTATTTAAATTCATTCTGTCCTCTTTAATTTTGTTTGCCTTATTCATATATTGCTTGTATCAGACATGTACATTATCAATAAAGTTTATTTTGGTTTTCTGGACATTCCGACACCCTGCTCAATTTCATGATTATTGAAATATGGTGACATATACAGGATAGAGTATGATGTAGTAGAAAGAAACTCCAGAACATTAGATTTTAGTGAACATGTCCCTTAATGACCACATGTAAGCCACTCCTGTAATCATACCTCATCTATAAAATGTGAGAAAATAGCCCTGCCCACTCCACCTTTCAATTAGCACTGGATGTTGTAGTGAAAATGAAATAAGAGATGAAAGTTACTTGTGAATTTTGCAGGGCTATAGTATACAGGTGTGAAGTATCATGATGGAGATCACATTTGCTTTCAGAGCACACATTAACTGACATTGACCTCGTCTCAAGAGTTTCACATTTGTTCTTACTCGGTATTTTTTAGCGGTAAATTATTCCACTAACATATGAGTAGTAAGAAAAACCACGATCACGATAGCATATGCCTAATCTACAAAAAAAAAAAAAAAAAAAATCTACTAAAATTGCAAGTTTTGGTAACAGAGACATAAATGAAGAGATTACATTGCTTTAAAAATTGTAGTTAATAGATAAATGGCATTGTAATAAATTCACTCCTCATAAATTTTTCTCCTTACCCACCTATTATAATGATAATAAAAGTTTTCATTTTCTAAATACAAAGCATGGTCCAGAAACTTAGTGCTAATATATTTGTTACTTATTTCTCACAATCACATTTTTAGATGATTATTATTAGTATTATTGTATGGATAAATATTATAAAACTAGATGATATTCATTTTCTTATCCTGAATCACAGTCGGTAACTGAAGTCTAATTATGATCATCTGTCTAAACCCAAAAGCCAATCTTTTCCACCTTAAACTATCAGCCACTGTTTTTATCTTAAACCAAAATTTGATCCAAAATCAATCTCTCCACTTCCTATTATCTGTTAATCAACTGTAATATTTACTCTAAGGTCATTGATATATTTTTATTGGGACTACAAATTAGCATCACATTTACAAAAATCAATTTGGAAATCCTTTTTAGAAATATTATTCATACTCTTTGAACCAGACTTTTATGAATTTACCACATTCATACCAAATATTCAAAGATGAGGACATGAGTTAATGCTTAGAGTTGCTCATTGTTCCATCATATACTATAGTATATATAAAGTCAGATATGTCTAAATGCATAATGAATTTTGGTATTGAAATATGTATTGAAAGATAAGCAGCTCTTACAATTATTCTTTTGTGAAATGTTTAATGATTGGGCAGAGTTCATGATGATGCAATATTAAGTGTGAAAGTATATAAGTGCATATGTGATATGAAATATACATACACTTGTGTGCATAAAATAGAAAAGAAGACTGGTAGAAAAATCATCAAATTATGAGTGCAAGAGGTTGTTTCTATTGTCTTCTTGAGATGATATGTATTTGATATTTAAAACAATAAAAACATATTTTATCATTGAAAAGATTTTTTAAAAAATAAAATAAATAATATCTAATCATACCAAAGCCTTTACCACTCTTGATTTGCTTCATGTATTTTATGCTTGTGACTCTAAGCATACAACTATGCCACCATCTCTAACAGACAAAATGAGACCAAAACCAAGTTTAATGTGTAAAATCCTTATATTATTTTGCTTAATTTTTGGTACCCTTGGTTCTTAGAAACTAGAAATTTCTGCTGCTACATTTATTTTATAAATATTTTTAAGAATCTTAATACTTAGTGCATATTGAAATTATATCTCTGAATGCATATGTAGCTTCCATTTTATAAAATTGAACTGTATTTGTTCACTTTGTAAAACTTGAGTCTATTTTCAGACTTTTGCTATTCTGCAATAAACTCACTTTTGTGTCTTTATGCACATATACAAATAAACCTAAAACATGTAAATACCTTGACCTGGCCTTGCTGTGCCAAAAGTTATGAGTCAATTCAATTTTCAAAGACATTGGTAAGGTGTCATCTAAAAGTATTGCACCAGTTTGTACTCTTATCAGTAATGCATGAATGTTTCCCTGCATGTTGTTAGTATTTGATATCAACCTTTTTGGTGTGTCTCAATATAATGGATGACAAATAGTATCTCTATTTGAATTTGTGTTTATTTAACAATGAGTGTGATTTACTGATTTACAAACCCCTGTGTACTTTTTATATGAACATCACCTTTATCATTTTGCTCCTTTTCCCCTACTAGATTGTTGGTCTAAAAATAAAAAGAATTTGTGGAGTAGCTGAAGGCAATGGTGGATGTAAGGTGTAAAATAAGCAATATCTCAAATCCCCTTCCCAAATGATAGGAAATAATTTAACGGTTATAAAATTTCTTCACAAAGCTACAATCTCAGCATCCCTGGACCTCAGAGAAAGCCTGGACCAGGAAATAATGTGAGTCCCCCTAACTCCTGCTGTCCAGTCCTGCTGAGAACTGAGATAGACGGCAGAGTCTGCAGGGCAGACAGGGGAGGGCAGCTGCCCAGGGCCCCTGGGGGAGAGGTGGAGCAGTCTCCAGAAAGGTTAATCCACTCTGAATCTGAACCACCTAAAAAGTAACCAGGCAAATGGAGCAGCATTGACCGAAAAAGATTTGAAAGTTTAAGCCACTTGAAGGGCCAACATCAGCATTGAAAGAAACAGACTTGGTTTAAAGGCACAAGTATGATTTTAAAGGGACAGTCTTTAATCCAAACACACAGCTTCTGGCAGAGGAAAAAGAGGAAAAGAAAGGAAGAAGCACCCTACCATACAAAAGAGAATTTTTAAAAAATTGCTGTGTCTCCTCAGAGCAACCAAACAAACCTGCTAAAAGGACTGCATTTTACTAGACAGAAAAGAGTGTCATTAAGCCAGAAGTCTTATAAAATACCCCATTATCACGATAATGAACAAAAGGAAAATAAACGTTATACAGAACTATGGCAGGAAATGAGTCAATGAATTTTCAAATTAATTTACTGAGGGATTGTCCCACCCCCCAAAATTATAACAACTATGAAGCAGAAAAAAACTGTAAATGAACACCCCACATGGAAGTATATGTGCGCAGACATTTGAGAATACAGCAAGAACACTTTAAATCAGAAACTAAAACTATGAGCTAAAATGGACAAAACCCAGGGAAAAATGGAAAAAAAAAAATGGTTGATTTAAATCAGGAGGGAAATGTAAGAAAATGACAAAATCATCTCAAAAATGAAAAGCAAATTATAAGAAGAAATAGACTCAAATAAAAATTATTAAGTACCATCCAAAGGCAGGCAAACAACAGAGAATGAAAATAGTATAAAAAAGAAATAAAATATGTCAGAGAGAAAGTGATAGAGATGGAACATATGCTATAATCTAATTAGCAAAGTGTTTCTCATAAGGGAATGGCCTAGCAATTCTCTATGAACCCATGTGATTACTAGATTTGGACACATTAGTAAATTGGTTGCAGATAATGGAAGTAAGAGTTTTTATAGTTGGAGAAAGAAGTTATAAATCAGAGAAAATTGGAAGGCTAAAATGAATCCTATGGTATCCTATGGCTAAAATAAATCAGTATAAACGCATGCTTTTTCCTGTGTTATGTATGTATACAGATAAATAATAAATAATAAATAATTTTGGCTTTGTGAGTCATGTATTATTTCTGTATATATATGTATATGTACGCACACATGTGTATATGCATATTTTTACATATTCAATATGTTGTATACATAAAATATTTTTTTCAACCCTTTAAAAAAGTAAAAAGGAAAATTCTTAGCTCACTGACCATACATAATAGACCTTGAGTAGATCCCTGTTCTAGACCCAGAAACAACGTTCACTTCTGCTCTCAAATTAATGAGAACTAGTCATATTACTTATACTAGATGAAGAAGATTGGGATATGAGGTTGACTTGTGTGCTCACTGAGAGAATGGAGTTTGTCCATATCTCATCAGCCCTGCTATCCACCTCATTTCTCTGCCCTGGAGGAGATTTTCCTTTGATTCTAATTACAATTATTTTTACCTTATTTTAGGATTGGCTCCCTGGTTAATGGCATGTTATCTGAGGGTCTTGATGTCCATGATCCTTTTTTTTAATTTTTTTTTATTTTAGCGTATTATGGGGGTACAAGTGTTAAGGTTACATATATTGTCCATGCCCCCCTTTCCCCCCCCTCTGCGAGTCGGAGCTTCAAGCGTAACCATCCCCCAGACGTTGCACATCTCATTCGTTGTGTTTGTATATACCCATCCCTTCCTCCCCCCTCCCACCCTCCCAACACCCGATAAATGTTATTCCTATATGTCCACTGAGGTGTTGATCCATTAATACCAATTTGCTGGTGAATACACGTGGTGCTTGTTTTTCCATTCTTGAGATACTTCACTTAGTAGAACGGGTTTCAGCTGTATCCAGGAATATACAAGAGGTGCTATATCACCATTGTTTCTTAAAGCTGAGTAGTATTCCGTGGTATACATGTACCACGTTTTATTAATCCACACGTGAATTGATGGGCACTTGGGTTGTTTCCACAACTTTGCAATTGTGAATTGTGCTGCTATAAACATTCAAGTGCAGGTGCCTGTTTTGTAGAGTGAGTTTTGATCTTTTGGGTAGATGCCCAGTAGTGGAATTGCTGGATCAAATGGTAGATCTACTTGTATCGCTTTAAGGTATCTCCATATTGCTTTCCACAGAGGTTGAACTAGTTTGCAGTCCCACCAGCAGTGTAGGAGTGTTCCTATCTCTCCACATTCACGCCAACATTTATTGTTTGGGGCCTTTTTGATAAAGGCCATTCTCACTGGAGTTAAGTGATATCTCATTGTGGTTTTGATTTGCAATTCCACTGATTGATTAGAGATGTTGAGCATTTTTTCATATGTTTGTTGGCCATTATTCTCTCTTCTTTTGGAAAGTTTCTGTTCAGGTCCTTTGCCCATTTTTTGATAGGGTCGTTTGATTTTTCTTGCTGATTTTCATGAGTTCTAAATAGATTCTAGTTATCATCCCTTTATTGGATGTATAGCTTGCGAAAATTTTCTCCCATTCTGTGGGTTGTCTGCTCTCTTGATGGTTTCTTTGGCTGTGCAGAAGTTTTTTAATTTGATAAGTTCCCATTTATTTACTTTTGTTCCTGATGGAGCTTATTAGAGATTTTTCTTTTCTGCTTTTAGTTAGTCAAGCCAAAGATGTGTCAATTTTGTTTATTTTTTCAAAGAACCAACTTTTTGTTTTGATCCCTTTTTTACTATTACCAATTAGTGAGGGGAAAAATGATTTACTGGCAACCTGGAAGGAATTACTATAACCCAAAATGTTAACTAAGATTTATGTTTAATTTCCCATTTATTTTTGGTGATTGAAATAAACGGGTAAACAAATAAATAGTTTAAGGAATCCACAGGTCTTAACTCATGTGAAGAATGCAACCAGCAATGTATGTATCCTCCAAGGTGTGTGGAAAGGACTCAAGTCTGAGTGTCAGGGAATAGGGCTGATCAAGCAGCTTTGAACTTTTGTTCTAATTTTGCATCTAAGAAACTGAAGGAAATACATTTTGTATAATTGTGGCAAATAAGTCCTTATCTACTTCTGAGTTTAGCAAATGTCACAGTTAAATAAAAATACAAAAATTCTAAATATAATCATTTCAATATATATGAAGGGATAGATTCGTGCAATACAAAATCAGTTGAACTAAGCATTTTTGTAAATAAATTTATAATTGTTTTAAATGAGTCAGTAAAAAATGAAATGCCAAGTTATTTCTCTATTATTTACATTTTAGTATTCCAATGATGAAAGTAATTTTATAGAACAATATAGTAAGAATTACCAGAGAAGAAAATATTTGGGGTGACAATCACTATAGTTTTGTTCATTTTTAAAAATGTCATTTTTCTCCCTGGGAACACATTTTTCCTGTTTTTCTGTTTTGTTTCATTTTTCTGAGCTTTCACAAGATATTTTGTACTTACCCTGCAATCCCCAAGAAATGCCAACCATATGATCTCCAAGGGAGATGACTTTAATTCCACCTCTATTTCTAGTTTCCTTACCCACCAATTCTTAATAGATAAAAAGTCTAAGCTTTAATAATACAGGGCCATAGAGTCAGGAACATTATACAGACTTCTATCAAGAACTTAGGAGGGAAAAAAAAATCTTAAGAAAAAAACTAGTTCACTTTCTTAGGGATGGATATTTCCTACTCTTCTTTTGCTCTCAAACTTTGTGAGCTTAAACCAACTTTACTTTTTGAAGAGATCTTGGATGACTAAACCCATATTTCTCCATACTACTTGCCTTCTATTCTTCTTTAATCCTTTTTGTTTTTATCCTCAGAAAGCCTTAACAACTTCAAAAATGAAATATTTATTCAGGTCAAAAGTTATCCCATAAAAGATGCTGCTTGAGGACAGGGGCTGAGTCTCGCATGTATTTGTAATGCTTATTGTTTCTAGTGCAATAGTTTTCACATAATAAAGGCATAACAAAATAAGGATTTTTTTTTTTATAAGATGATTTAAATTGAATTAGTGCACATAGTCATTGTGCTACAATAAATTCCATTCCCATTCTAAAATTCTTACCTTCGTTCTCCCTATTTCCTTCACTGGAAATGCAACACATACCGACTTACCCATCCAGTCAAATAAAAGGCATATTTCTCTTTTGAGTGAAATATTTTAAAGTGTAAAATTAAAATTTCTGAGAGTTTCCTCTTCCTCTGAATTCACATTTTCCTGAATTACATATGTTTATATGAACTTTTACATAGTATGTTGCATTTTTAGGGCCCTGTTTTCTCCCAGTTGGTATTAAACTACATAAGAAAATTAGTATTACTCACAATCTATCTTCCCCAGAGTACCCAGCAGGAATCATTGTACATAATGAATACCTAATGAATGTATTAAATAAATTCATTTTGAAAAAAGAAATAAATGACAAATATTTGCTCTTTATTTCCCAAACTAGAGATTCAAATATTTGAATAATGATTTTAGAAATGTTCAAAGATATCATTTAAAATAAGGTAAATGGACTTCTTTTTTATTTGTTTTGCTTTTTGCTTGGGTATGACCACTTTAAGCATGACTACTGAGAAGAAACTTTTAAGAACTAAAGATTAGGTAATAATATATTAATTATGTTTTAGCTCTAATATCTGAAGTCTTAAAATAATTTTTCTTATAAAAATGGATTGTACTCTGCTACGGACTGAATATTTGTGTCCCCTAAAATTCATACTCTGAAGCCTAACTCTCCAATATGATGGTATTTGGATATGGGGCCTTTGGGAGACAATTAGGTCATGAGGACAGAGCCCTCATAAATGGAATTAATGCCCTTAAAGAAGATACACAGATTAGTGGATTAATCTCATAAATGGATTAAATTATCCAATGAAAAGACATAGAATGGCTGAATGCCTTAAAAAGCAAGAACCAACTAAGTGCTACTTATAAGAGACTCACTTCAGTCTTAAGGAAGCACATAGACTGAAGGGACAGAAAAAAAGGAACAGAAAAAAAAACCATGGAATGCAAATGGTAACCGGTAAACAAAAGAGATCTGGGTGGCTATACTTATATCAGACAAAATAAATAAATTATAAGTTAAAACCCATAAAAACAAACAAATACAAATATTATATAACAATAAAGTAGTTAATTCATCAAGAGGATTTAACAATTGTAAATATATATGCACTTGACATCTAAGCACTTAAGTATATAAAGCAAATATTAACAAAGATGAAGGGAGAAATAGGAATACCATAGTGGCAGGGTATTTCAGTACCCCACTTTCAACAATGGATAGTCATGAAGACAGAAATTCAAGAAGGAAATATTGGACTTAAAATATACTTTATATCAAATGGACTTAAACATATACAGAACATTCCATCCAATAGCATCATAATATACATAATTTGCTAGTGCACAGGGAATATTTTCCAATATAGATCATATTTTAGGCCACAAAACAGCTTGAACAAATTTAATAATACTGAAATCATATCAAGTATATTTTTCAAGCACAATAGTATAAAACTAGAAATCAATTATAGGAGGAATTTTGGAAATTTCACAGGTATTTGAAAATTAAACAACACACACCTGAACAACCAATGGACCAATAAAAAATCAAAAGGAAAATTTAAACATATCTTGAGAAAAACAAAAATGAAAACACAACATACCTGAATTCACTGGATGCAGCAAAAGCAGTTCTAGGAGGGAAGTTTATGATACTTAACCCACAATAAGAAAAAAGAAAGATCTGAAATAAACAACCTCACTTTACACCTCAAATAATTAAAAAACAAAAAGTAAAAAAAAACAAGTCTAAAGTTAGCAGAAGAAAGGAAAATAACAAAGACCAGACAGAAATAAATGAAAAAAGACTAGAAATATAATAAAAAGATCAATGAAAATAAAAGTTGGTTTTGAAAAGATAAACAAAATTGATAAACCTTTAGCTAGACTAACCAAAAGTGAGAGAAGACTCAAATAAATAAAAATTATGAATGAAAGATGAGATATTACAGCTGATACCACAGAAATAAGAGTAGTCTCATAGGAGACCACTATGAATAATTATATGCCAACAAATTGGATAGCCTAGAAGAAATTGATAAATTCCTAAAAGCATAATACAACTTCCAAGACTGAATCATGAAGAAACAGAAAATCTGAACAGACTAATGAGTAAGGAGATTAAATCACTAATAAAAAGTTTCCCATCAAAGAAAGCTGAGACAGTCAAGGCTTTACCACTTGCTGAATTCTACCAAACATTTAAAGAACTAATTCCAATTCTTCTTAAACTCTTCCAAAAAGTTAAAGAAGAAAGGTCACTTCCAAACTGATTTAATGATGTCAACATTATCATAATACCAAAACTAGGCAAGACACTACAAGAAAAGAAAACAACAGGCCAATATTTCTGATGAACATAGATGCAAAAATCCTCAACAAAATGCTAGCAAACCAAATTCAACAACACATTGAAAGGATTATACATATACTATGATCAAGTGGAATTTACCCCTGGGATGCAAGGATGTCTCAATGCACATAAATCAAAAAATGTGATACATCACATCTTCATTAACAGAATGAAGGACAAAAAACACAACCATCTCATTAAATGCAGAAAAAGCATTTGATAAAATTTAATATCCCTTCATAATTAAAACTTTCAACAAATGAAATATAGAAGTAATGTACCTGAACATAATAAAGGCCCTCTATGGTAAGCCCACAACTAACATCATACTCAACAGTGAAAACTTGAAATATTTCCTCTAAGATTATGAATGAAACAAAGATGCTCACTCTCACCACTTCTATTCAGCATAATATTAAAAGTTTTAGCCAGAGAAATTAGGTAAGAAAATGAAATAAAAGGCATCCATATTGAAAAGGAAGAAGTAAAATTATCTCTGGTTTGCAGATGGCATGATCTAGAAAATCATAGACTCCACCGAGAAACTTTTTAGGATTAATTTTAAAAATTCAGTAAAATTGCAAGATACAAAACCAATATGTAAAACTCGGTTGCATTTCTATATGCTAACAACCAATTATCCAGAAAAGAAGTTAAGAAAATGATTCCATTTATAAATAACAGAATAAAGAATAAAATGCTTAGTAATCAATTTAACCAAGGAGGTGAGAGGTATGCACACCTAAAACTATAAAACTGATGAAAAATTAAAAAGGACACACATAAGTAGAAAGATATCTTGTGTCCATGGTCTAGAAAAATTAGTATTATTAAAATGTCTACTCTACCCAAAGCCATCTACAGATTCAATGCAATCCCTATCTTTCAACAGCCTTTTACACAGAAATGAAAAAAAAAAAAAAAGAGAGAATCCTAAAATTCAAATGGAACCACAAAAGACACCAAATAGCTAAAGTAATCTTGAGCAAGAAAAGCAAAGCTGGAGGCATCACACTTCCTAATTTCAAGTTAGATCACAAAGCTGTTACAATCAAAACAGTATGTTACTGGCATAAAAGATAACATGAAGACCAATGAAACAGAATAGAAAGCCCTGAAATTAACCCACAAATATACCATCAAGTAATTTTTGACAAAGGTACCAAATATATACAATCAGGAAAGCATAACCCCTTCAATAAATTGTATTGGGAAAACTTGATATCCACATGCAAGGAAAAAAGAAAAAGAAGGAAGAAATTGGATTCTTATCTTAAACAATATGCAAAAATCAACTCAAAATGGATTAAAGATTTAAATGTAAAACTGAAACCATAAAACTCCTAGAAGAAAATGTTGGGCAAAATCTCCTCGCCATTGGTCTTGGCAATATTTTAGATATGACATCAAAAACACAGACAAAAAAGCACAACTAAACAAGTAGGACTACATGAAGTAAAAAGTTTTAGCATAGCAATGAAAACAGCCACCAAAATAAAAAGGCAACCTATGGAATGGTGGAAAATATTCAGAAACCATATATACAATAAGAGGTTAAATATATAAGAAACTCAATAGCAACAAACACACAAAGACAAATAATTCAATCAAAAAATAAGCCATAGACCTAGATAAATATGTTTTCCAAAGAAGATATACAAATGACCAACTGGTATATGAAGAAAATGTTCAACATTACTAATCATCATCAAATACAAATCAAAACCACAATGAAATAATCACCCCATACCTGTTAAATGACTATGAACAAAAAGTGAAAAGAGTACAAGTGTTCGTGAAAATGTGGAGAAAAGGGAACCTCTGCACACCATTGGTGGGAATATAAATTCATATAGCCATTATGAAAAACAATATAGAGCTTCCTCAAAAAATTAAAAATGAAATTACCATATGACCCAGCAATCCCACTTTTGGGGGTATCTACAAAGAAAATAAAATTACTATCTCAAAGAGATATCTGCACTCCCATGTTTATTATTCACAATAATAAACATTATTACTATAATGTTATAATTATTCACAATAACTGAGATATGGAATTATTATTATTCCATAATAATTCCAGCTTTATTCACAATAACTGAGATATGGAAACAACGTAAGTTTCCTTCAATGGATTAATGGATAAAGGAAATACGGGGTGTATATACACACACACATACACACTCACACACAAAATGGAATATTATTCAGCCTTAAAAAGAAATCCTGCCATTTGCAACAACATGGATCAAGCTGGAGGCCATTTTGTCACATAAAGTAGGCCAGACACACAAAAGCAAACACTGTGTGATCTCACTTATGCATGGAATCTAAAGAAGTCAAGCCTACAGAAGCAGAAAGTAGAAGAGTGGTTACCAGGGAGTAAGAGTTTGGGGAAATGGAGAAATATTGGCCAAAGGGCCCAAGTGTTTAGTTATAAGATGAATTAAAACAAATAAAGTTGATACATGAGAGGGACGATCACTCTCCACTCTGCAATGTGAGGATGTAACAAGTACAAAGTTGTCTACACACCAGGGGGCATGCCCTTATCTCACATCAGATCTGCAGGCAAATCTATCTCTATAGAGAAGATATAGTGGGCTTAAAATTAAGTGGAGAGACAGTATGATAATAAATATTAATGAACAAGAGTTTATGGGGATTCCATTCATTCAGTAAACATTCTATGATTCCTTGGTTCTTTGATCTATCTTGTGCTATTGGACTTCTGAGCCTCCAAAACTGTAAGAAATAAATGTTTATTGTTTAAACAAGTCAGTCTATGATAATTTGTTATAACAGCCCAGAACAACTAAAACATATTCTATCTCCTATCACTGGTCATTTCAGCCCCCCTCCCCCCACACACATTTTGTACAAACATTTATTAGAACTAAAAAAAAATAATAATAATAGATGAATGTCAATTTATATTTTTAAAAATCTCTTCTAGTCATTTTTCACCTCAGAGAGCTTGTTCATTAGCATTTAACCCAACTCTGCTTCTGTGTATACACACTCCTGCTGGTTAGATGGCCGAGAAAGTGCATTACACCCTTGTCCTTAGAAAGTACATTTGTCAAAACCCTATGTAAACAGACCACAAAGTCACTGAAACATGAGGAGGTTATCATAGGAGAAAAAAGTAAAACTTGCCTCTTTTCAGTTCTATGCTCTGTCGTCAAACACCCTCAAGGGTTCACAAAGTTTCACATCTGACTGCCTAGAAGGTATTGGAAGCTCAAAGATACCAAAACAGTGATACAACAGAAAAAAAAAAAAAAAAAAACAACTTCTAAAATAAAAACAAAACTCAATTAGTAGGCATATTCTAGGTGGGTCAGTGAGTTTCAGACTTTCTCTGCATTTATTTACTTTGTTGAAAATTCATTTGATTAGTTTTGTTTCAATTTTAGAATGTTCAGACATGAAGAATACAGGCTAAATGCCTTTGCTAATTCTAATCATTGAAGTTAGAACACGTTGTGGTTCATGATTTTAAGTGGATTGGAGATGGCTATTAAATTCTAAGAGGACCTTGGTTCCTTAAAATACATCACTTATGTCTTTTATTTAAACCACTGAAGAGCTACCAAAGGTAGATTGAGACTAACACTTAATAAATCTTACCATTATGTTTATATACCATGCCAAAGTCATTAGTTTGAAAACTTTCTCAGATATCACATAATTACAATTTTTGGGAATTAATTTATAGCCATATAATACATATTACTTGTATCAGAGTGTTTTTTTTTCCAATAAATTATTAATTTCTGAAATGCCTAAAGAATAAAGTGCTACAGATCTTACTTAAGCAAACCATTCTACCCATATGCAAATGTAAAAATACTGACAGGAAGATGCAGAAAATAGTTTCTAAATGGTCAGGGTTTGACTGCATATATTTTCAAGTGGGCACTTATTCCCATGAAACTTGCAATTCTTGTATCTGTATAGAATAAAGATATTCATCATATTATCAGAGACACAAACTCCTTCCACCTTTTCAAACTCCTGTAGCATATGAAGTTTTCTGTTCAAGGCTTCTATTTAAAGTCTTTTCTTTATTATGTTCCTACAGGGACTTCAAGGGCTGCTTCTAGATCTCTTGCTTTCTACTTCAGTTTCAAAAAATCCTACTGGGGTTTCTATTTTTGTGCTACTTCACCAGATGTCCAAACCATTTAAGACATGGCCTCTAAATCCTTGACAGCTATTTGAGGGTGTCAGTATGTTCTCAATTCATTTCATTTTTGCCTGATATTGTCTTGCATTTTCCTATGCAAAGAATAAAACAAACATCTAAGAAGTGCCAACTGGGTGCAAGTCACTGTGTTAAGCACTGGAGGGACGATATAATACTTGTTTTCTGCTCTTAAAGAACTCAGACAAATAAAGGAGGTTGTAACTTACTAACATTTCTTATAGATTCTAAGAAATTGATTTCTCTAATTTAGATTAATCCTCTTCTTTCTGAATTTCTGCTACTCTATTCAGTACCAATTACTTAATTCTAGAATTATAAATTTGTGATTTTTATCTTGGGGTGAATAAGACTTTGTGACTCCTTTTAATCTACTTCTTTCTTACCCATGCCTGCTGGCATATTTGGTTCCCTGTCTCATAGCCAGTTTTCTAACTAAGCAAGGCCATCAATTCTATCTAAGCTAATACTTAGCCAAGAAGCTAATGAGCTCTTCACTTCCATTTCCCTACAGAATTTAATGTCATCAGTAACTCTTCTTTCTTAGTCTTGGTCTACTTTAAATCACTTGTTCAGACAGATGAGAATAAAACTATAAAAGCAGTTTTATTGCTAAGAAATTCAGAATGATTTCACTTTTGTATTGAGCTTTAGGCTAAATCTCACAAAGAAATGCAGTTGTCTGGGATTGGAACTTCCCTGTCAACCTTAAACCATATTCAAGAAATAAGTTTATCCATATGGAACTTTGGCACATGATTTAAGTATGTAGTTAAAATAATCGACAGCCCTAAAACAGCTATGGATAAAGAATATGCATGAGAGAGTTGTATAATAATAATACTACTATGAATAATAAAATAACTACAACTATTATTCAGTCTTTTATTATATGTTAGACTTTGAGGTAGGGATTTATCTAACTGAAAACTCTTAGCTTGGTTTGACAGAAAACCTCAAATAGCAGAACGTTAAACAAGAGTCAAACTTAAAAGTCCAAGAAAGCAGACCAGGGTCAGGACCAGCCAGCTTCATGGGCGTGTGACCCAGGAAGTCACACAAGGTCCTGCTTGGTTTAATGCTTTTCAGGTGCTATGTTAAAAAGTATTATTTTTATCTTTGAATTTATGTTGGGTACATGAAGCCCAAAGGGAAAATGGAGGATGTGTGTGAGCAGAGAAGATAGATGTGCCTATAACCTTCATGATACACAATAAGAACAGAATCTAAGTGAACCCATCATATGTTTGAGTTCAGTGAAACCCAAAGCAAGTACGATCAATATAAGTGTGTTATCTCTTGGGTCAGTGGGAATACTGACCCAAGAGAGAAATACTGAGAGATAGGTCACGTTTTCTGTTCAAACTAGAACTTGCTTCAGATGCAGAAAAAAAAAAGGCAATGGCATTCTAAAAAATGCAAACTAGTAAAGAATCCTATTGTATTGCTTTTAAACTCGTTACTTACCTGTATTACCCACCACTTACACTGAAAAAGATGACATAGAAGGAAAGGAAAGATATCACAACCCATTGTTCCTTTTCCTTTTAATACTTCCTTACTCATCAGTAAGTCAAAGGTAGGTAGTGTTCTAGAATAAAACTTACCAAGAAATGAAATAAAACCAGTTGTATTAGTTTTGTTCATTTTCACTCTTCAGGTATAAGCACGTGTAAGATATTAAATATAAATTGCCCAATTTCTTCTTTCTTTTTTTTTTCCATTAGAGATAGGGTCTGTTTAAATTGTGCAATTTCAGTAATGATGCATGTGAGTAAAATTGTTTATATTTTTATTTAAAATGGCATTCTAAACAATGGCAAAGATAAACAGTGAAATTCATGCTAATAATTTAACAATTTTTTCTTTACTAAGAATGATATTAAGTAATAAGCAGAAAATATCACAAGTCTAGAGACAGACTAAGGAAAAAAAAGAAAAAAGCTTTATAGTTTGGTACTTTTAATGGTATTTTTGCTTACTTTATTCACAAGGGGGTCCCACATTTTTATTTTGCACAAGGCTCCATAAATTCCATAGCCAGCACTGCCAGCACTAACAGGGTGATCCCCAGTGTCAGGAACCCAGAGAGTCCTTCTATTCTGTTGCTCCATTGTCTGTGGCCTCCCTGTAATGGCCCACAAGGCAGCATCCACTTACTGGAAACACAGTGCCAAAAGAGATGAAGGCAAACAGCCCACAATGCTTTCTCTTCTGGTAAGTTTAAGGAAGATGTCATAAGATTTTTCTGCCATTTTTTGTAAATCAGAATTTAGACACATAAGCACAACTACTGCAAATGAAACTTGGAAATAAAATCTTTGGTGACCATGTATACAGCTAAAATTTAGGGGTTCCATTACAAAAGAAAAAAGAACAAAACAGATTTGGGGATGCAACTAGCTGTATCTACCACATGAGTTTAAAAGCAGAGCCTGTGAGGAAACAGTGAGTGGCAAGGTGGCATGAGATAACATATTGTGAATGATTTCCCCATGGGGAAAACAATGTATACCAAAAAGAGACAGAGAAAAAGAGAGAGAGATGAAAGTGGGGGATGCCAACATCACTAAGTATATATGTTTGGTAAAAAATAGACATAAAAATGGTATGAATTACCATTACCTGAAGAAAATTATAAAGAGCCTAGACTGAATTCACAAAGATCAAAAAAGTTGGACTCGATCACTGACTATGTGACTTGGGGAAAATTGCATTTTTAAATTATTAATTCCTACTTCACGGTATTTTTTCTAATCATTATAAATATATCTAAACTGCCTAACAGTGTCTAATATATAACATGTATTAGGCTCAATTGTCATTTTAATTAATTTTCATTTTAAAGATGAAAAACACTTTATTACTTTGGTTAATTTTATTATGCTTCATGTCCATAGTAGACATTTTATTTTTTCAATATAGTATTTTTAAGTGAAATAGAAATATAAACATTTATCAATGCATTGACATATTAACAAATATTCTAATACATTAAAATTATATATGCTTCTATATGAAAAACATATAAATTTTAAAACAAAGCATTTCATTTTAATTTCAGCCAGCTTTATATCAAGGAAAAGGTAATAGCCTTATAATTTTTTCATATTTAACTGTTCACTCTTAGCAACTTGGAATAATCCCTCTACTATATTAAAAAACTTACACCTTTGTTGCTAATCTGCTACTATTCAGATATCTTGAATTCATTTCATTTTTGTTCTCTGTGTTCAGTGTAGTATCATGTATAATTAGTAGGTCATATTGCACAAAAATTACATAAATACATTTAATAATAGACTGAACTTTAAGTACCTTTTATATAATTAACTTAAATAAAGTGTCTCAGCATTCTGAAGAACTGAATAATTAAATAGGTCTGTATTATTATCCCCATTTTATAGATGGAATCATAGGTATAAAGATATTAAATAATTTGCTGGAGATCATAGCCTTACTCAATAGCAGGAATAAATTGGGAATAATACTCAAAATTTGCATTAGAACAAAAAGTTCAGCAGAAATTTCTGCTACATATGTATTTTGCATAGAACACTAAATTGAAATTATTACAGCTCTCATTATTAATCATCATTTGGTATAAAAAAATATGCTAGGTACAATAGTATACACACAATGAGACAAAACCCCCTAGCCCCAGCCCAACTATATATCTAATCCTTCCAACTTATTACTAGTACATCCAAATGGGTGTTTTATCACCTTAATTATTTTCAAGATATGACACCACCAGCAAAGAATCTTGTGAGTCTAATTGCTAAAGATAATGTATCTCATATTTGTCCAAGTAGAACTAACCTTTTCTATTACAAAAATGAAGACAGTATTTGAAAATGTATGCTATGCCTAAAAAAGAAGTATGTCCAAAAATTGGGCAGCCTCATTAGTGAAGTCATTAATTTGGGTTGTGTTCCTATACCAATAGTAAATTATAGTCATAATTTTAAATATGTATTCTTCTTCTGTAGGAATGAGATAATGAGTCAGCCACATTCCATTCCCTGTAAAAAGTCATCCCAAATACCTATGAAGTATGTAGCATCCCTAGTGTACAGGTGAGAAAGAGGAAGCTCTAAAAAGTGAAGAGATATGCCTAAGGACACATCATTTAATAGTAAATGTATAGCTAATCTTTAATTTCAGTAATTCTAGATCTTTCCCTCCCAACACAATTACTTTCACATTGCATAATTTCTGACTAGTCTTAAAATAAAGCATGCTTAAAATATAAAAAAATATCTGTACATTATCCATTTTTATTTTAATTTATTTTTTAAATTTGTTTTTATTTCAGAGTACTACAAGGGTACAAATGCTTTGGTAACATAAATTACCTTTACACCATCCAACAAGCTTGCCCATCACCCAAATAGCACAGACCGCATCCGTTAGGTGGAGATTCACTCATCCTCTCTTCCCCCTCCCACCTGCCCTACATCCTATGAATGTTACTTCCGATAGGTGCACCTTAGTGTTGATAAATTAGTACCAATTTAATAGTGAATACACGTGGTGTTTGTTTTTCCAGTCTTGTGATATTTCACTTAGAAGAATGGGTTCCAGCTCTATCCACAATAATACAAGAGGTGCCATATCACCATTGTTTTTGGCTGAGTAGAACTCCATGGTATACATATACCATATTTTGTTAATCCATTCATATATTGATGAGTACTTGGGTTGTTTGCACATCTTTGCAATTGTGAATAGTGCTGCTATAAATATTATAGTGCAGATGTCTTTTTTACAGGATGTCTTTTTTTTCCTTTGGGTAGATATCCAGTAATTGTATTGCTGGGTCAAATGGTAGTCCTACTGTTACTTCCATACTACTTTCCATAGAAGTTGTACTAGTTTGCAGTCTCACCAGCAGTGTATGAGTGTTCTTATGTCTCTGCAGCCAAATTAACATTTGCTGTTTGGGGACTTTTTGATAAAAGCCATTGTTACTGGAGTTAAGTGATATCTCGTTGTGGTTTAGATTTGCATTCCCCTGATAATTAGAGATATTGAGCAGTTTTTCATAGGTTTCTTGGCCATTATTCTATCTTCTTTTGAAAAGTTTTTATTCATGTCCTTTGCTCACTTTTTAATGGGCTTGTTTGATTTTTCTCGCTGTTTTTCCTGAGTTCTATATAAATTCTAGTTATCAGCCCTTTATCGCACGTATAGCATCCAATATTTTCTCCTATTCTGTAGGTTGTCTATTTGCTGTAATGATAGTTTCTTTGGCTGTCCAGAAGCTTTTTGACTTGATTAGGTCCCATTTGTTTATTTTTGTTGATGTTGTGATTGTTTTTGGAGTACCAGACTAGATGGTTTCACACTCAAATTCTACCAGACCTACAAAGAGGAACTGGTGCATATCCTGCAGAAATTATTTCACAATATCAAGAAGGAAGCAATCCTCCCCAGCAGCATGTTTTACAAAGCCAACATCCCCCTGATACCAAAGCCAGGAAAGGACTGAACAAGAACAACAACAACAACAAAAAACCCACTACAGATCAATATCCCTTAGGAATATAGATGCAAAAATTCTCAATTAAATCCTAGCAAATTGGGGCCAGATCAAGATGGCAGACGAGAAACATCCCCAGACAGAGCGTCTCTGCAGAAAAGACAGATTCTAGCAGAAATTAGAAGAAAGAAGCAAGCAGACGAGCATACATCAGACAAGGGTTGGAAGGAGGGGTACCTGAGACCATGGGAGACTCCACGGAGGAGGTTGTGGAAGAAAACTGGAAGCAGAGACCTCCGGAGCAGCCTGGAGACCAGTGGCAAGGGTAAGTGCAGCAATTAACTCTCCCCTCCCTTGCATCTCGGACTGCTGGTGGGCTCCCCAGTGGGTGGAGAGACCTGCAGACACCAGCCCAGAGACAGCCACCACCAGTGAGTGGTAAGCCTGTAGCGGATGCAGCACCAGGCTCCCAATTCCTGCAGGGCACTTCCCTGTGCACAGACCCAAGCCGCAGGGCAAGCGCCATATTGCCGCCTACTCCCCTCCACCAACCATATCTGCGGGTGCCCAGAGAGACAATATAGCCACCAGCTGGAGGCACCTCCAGGGAACAGGACTTTCCCTTTTGGGGCCCTACAGCTGATTAAGGAGAACTCAGATGGTAAGCTCCCTACCCGCCAGCCCTCCCAGGTGCTGCTGGCCCAGTGATCCCAGGAGAACAGGGCAGACCCTGAGGCTGAGAGACATAGACCCAGCCTGGGCTCCCCATGGGTGAATTGGGACCGGCACTCCTCTCTCTGGTGGGGATATAGTCTGAACACTGGGATCCAGAGATCAGACCTGCAGACCAGATCCCATGCACCCAGGTCTCGCATTGCCTGGGACACAGAAGGGATATATGTGAACAGCCTACTGAGGTGTGTGTGCCTTCAGGGACAGATCAGCATCCTAGAGGGCAACCCTCTTCCCAAAGGGAGATCATGCGCCCAACCCAGGTGGCGTTCCTGAGCAGGGAACCTCCCGGCCAGCATCACAGCCAGGGGTGGCCCAGTGGCATGAGGTCTGGCCTGCTGGCAGAGGACCAGGAATAGCTGCGGAATTGGAAGTGAGCCCCACTCCAGACTGGGGGTCTTAGCCCCACAGCCACACATAGACTTTCTGACTGACTGGGGCCATTCCAACCCCTCCTTGGCAGCTTTTCCTGGAAGCAGAAAACAAAACTTTGACTCCTGCTAACAGCATTGGGTGGTTCCTGAGGGCAGGCTTACCCAACCCAGCTCCCCCCAGACTCACTCCCAGACCAACCCTCACTGAGAGGAAGAAAAGGACACACCTGGAAGTCCCAGGGCCACACCGACCACCTGAGGCTCTAGAGTGCCTCTCTAAAGGAACAAGAGCTGGTCACAGGTCACAAAAACAACAGCATAGCCTGTTCCTCCAAGAAGCACCACCTACTGACAAGGAGGACATCCTGCACACCCTTTTCATGGCACCTACTGACTCATATACAGGGAGTGGTCGAATCTGACACACAGACACCACCTATCGGATCAGAAATTAAACAAGGCATGTGAGTACCCAAATGAAAACCTAAAGGAAAGAAGCAACAACTGATTGACATGGGAAGAAATCAGCAAAAGAACTCCGGAAATATGAAGAACCAAACAGAAACCACACCCCCCAAAGAGGAGCACCAGCCCCTTAGAAATGGACACCAACCAAAATCAGGCAACTAAAATGATGGAAGAGGAATTCCAAATGTGGATCATAAGAAAATTCAATGACCTGCAAGAACAACTCAGTAACTAACACAAAGAAACCACAAAAAGCCTCCAGGACCTAGAACAAAAGTTCACTAAAGAAATAGACACAATGAAGAAAAGTTTAACTGAACTCCCGGAAATGAACAATCAATTCAGGGAACTACAAAATTCAGTGGAAAGCCTCAAGAACAGGGTAGATCAAACAGAAGAAAGAATCTCAGAGACTGAAGATAATACCTTCCAATTAAATAAATCAGTCACAGAGATAGAGCAGAGAAACAAGAGAAAAGAGCAAAGCCCATAAGAGATGTGGGATTGTGTGAAGAAACCTAATGTCAGGGTCACAGGGTTACCAGAAGGGGAAGAAGATAATACTCAAGGGTTGGACAAGCTATTTGAAGATATAATAGAGGAAAATTTCCCAGGCCTTGCTCAAAATCTCGATATACAAGTTCAAGAAGCTCAGAGGACCCCTGGGAGATTCAATGCAAACAAGATGTCACGACATGCAGTCATCAGACTGACCAAAATATCAACTAAAGAGGCCCTTCTAAGAGCTGTAAGATGAAAGAAACAAGTAACATACAAGGGAAAGCCAATTCGAATAACACCAGACTTCTCTACTGAGACTCTACAAGCAAGGAGAGACTGGGGCCCCACTTTCACTCTTCTGAAACAAAACAATGCCCAGCCTAGAATCTTATTCCCTGCAAAACTAAGTTTTGTATATGAAGGAGAAATCAAGACATTCTCAGATAAGCAAAGACTGAGGGAATTCACCAAGACAAGACCAGCCCTTCAAGAAGTACTCAAAACAGTGTTACCCACGGATCAGCACAATAAACACTCACGAACGTAAATCTACTCAGAGCTAAAGATCAAAGCCAAGACACTACAACAGCTCAAGAGAGAAAACAAAGCAACAAAGTTCAACCCAACATAACGAACAGAAATCTTCCCCACCTATCAGTTATCTCATTAAATGTGAATGGCTTGAACTCCCCACTCAAGAGACATAGGCTGGCCGAATGGATAAAAAAACACAAGCCAAGTATCTGCTGCCTTCAGGAAAGACATCTAACCTGCAAGGATGCAATTAGACTAAAGGCAAAGGGGTGGAGAACAATATTTCAAGCAAATGGAAGCCAAAAGAAAGCTGCCGTGGCAGTGCTGATTTACAGATAACTTAGCTTTTAAATCAACAAAAGTAATAAAAGACAAAGAAGGTCACGATATAATGGTGAAGGGTACAGTTCAACAAGAAGACATAACAATTCTAAATATACATGCACCCAACCTTGGTGCACCCAGATTCATAAATCAAACTCTACTTGATCTAAACTAATGGATAAACAACAACACCATAATAGTAGGAGACTTTAACACCCCACTGGCAACACAGGACAGATCCTCCAAACAGAAAATCAACAAATAATGGACTTAAACAGAACCCTAGAATAAATGGGCCTGACTAACATTTATAGGACATTCTACCCCAAAACCACTGAATATACGTTCCTCTCATCAGCTCATGGGTCATTCTCTAAGATTGACCATATCCTAGGACACAAAGCACATCTCAAACAATTTAAAAAAATTGAAATTATACTATGTATCTTTTCAGACCACAATGGAATAAATGTAGAAATCAATCCTAACAGGAGTTATCATTTCTACACAAAGTCATGGAAACTAAACAACTTTCTGCTGAATGATCACTTCAGAAATGAGGAAATAAAGATGGAAATCAAAATATTCTTTAAACTAAATGACAAAGGTGACACAAGTTACCAAAACCTGTGGGACACAGCTAAAGCAGTCCTGAGAGGAAAGTTTATGTCCATAAATGCCTATATCCAATAGTCGAAAAGATCACAAATAGACAACCTAATGAATCACCTCAAAGAGCTGGAAAAAGAAGAACAGACCAACCCCAAACCCAGCAGAAGAAGTGAAATCATTAAGATCAAATCAGAACTAAGTGAAATTGACAATAGGGAAACTATACGGAAGATTAATAAAACAAAAAGCTGGTTCTTTGAACAAATAAACAAAATAGACATGCTATTGGCCAGACTAACAAAAAGCAGAAAAGAAAAATCTCTAATAAGCTCCATCAGGAACAATAAAGGAGAAATTACAATGAATGCCACGGAAATACAAGATATAATTTATGGATACTACAAAAACCTCTATGCACACAAACTGGAAAACGTGGAGGAAATGGACAATTTCTTAGAAATACACAGCCTCCCTAGGCTCAACCAGGAAGAAATACAATTCCTGAACAGACCAATATCAAGTACTGAAATTGAAACAGCAATAAAAATCCTTCCTAAAAAGAAAAGTCCTAGACCAGATGGTTTCACACCCAAATTTTACCACACCTACAAAGAACTGGTGCCTATCCTGCAGAAACTATTCCACAACATCGAGAAGGATGGCATTCTCCCCAAAACATTTTATGAAGCGAACATAACCCTGATACCAAAACCAGGAAAGGATACAACAAAAAAAGAAAACTGCAGACCAATATCCCTTATGAATATAGATTCAAAAATTCTCAACAAAATCCTAGCCAATCGAATCCAGGTGCTTGTCAAGAAAATAATTCATCACAACCAAGAGGGCTTCATCCCAGGGATGCAGGGATGGTTCAACATATACAAATCTGTAAGTGTAATTCACCATATAAACAGAAGCAAAAACAAAGACCATATGATCCTCTCAATAGACGAAGAAAAAGCACTTGACAAAATTCAACACCCTTTTATGATAAGAACACTCAACAAAATAGGCATAGACAGGGCTTACCTAAAAATGATACAAGCCATATATAACAAACCCACAGCCAATATGATACTGAATGGGGAAAAATTGAAAACATTCCCACTTAGAACTGGAACAAGACAAGGTTGCCCATTAACTCTACTTCTGTTCAACATAGTGCTGGAAGTCCTCACTACAGCAATCAGACAAGAGAGCGGAATTAAGGGCGTCCAAATGGGAGCAGAAGAGATCAAACTCTCACTCTTCGCTGATGACATGATATTATACTTAGAAAACCCCAAGGATTCAACCAAGAGACTCCTTGAATTGCTAAATCAATTTGGTAAAGTCTCAGGATACAAAATCAATACACAGAAATCAGAGGAATTCATATATGCCAATAACAGTAAAAGTGAGAACCAAATCAAAGACTCAATTCCCTTCAAAATAGCAACAAAGAAAATAAAGTACCTTGGAATATAGTTAACTAAGGAGGTAAAAGACCTATACAGGGAGAACTATGAAACACTGAAGAAGGAAATAGCAGAGGACGTAAACAGATGAAAGAATATACCATGCTCATGGGTTGGCAGAATCAACATTGTTAAAATGTCTATACTACCCAAAGTGACCCACAGAGTCAATGCAATCCCTATCAAAATACCATCATCATTTTTCACAGATATAGAAAAAATGATTTTATGCTTCGTATGGAACCAGAGAAGATCCCATATAGCAAAATCAATCCTAGGCAATAAAAACAAAATAGGAGGTATCAATTTACCAGACTTCAAACTATACTACAAGGCTATAGTAAAAAGATTGTAAGTAAAAAGATCTTTTAACGGGCACAAGAAGAGGGACATTGACCAGTGGAACAGAACAGAGAACCCAGATATAAAACCATCCTCATATATCCAACTAATCTTTGACAAAGCAGACAAAAACATACACTGGGGAAAAGAATCCTTATTCAATAAATGGTGCTGGGAAAACTGGATAGCCACATGTAGAAGACTGAAACAAGACCCACACCTTTCACCTCTCACAAAGATCAACTCACACTGGGTAACCGACTTGAACCTTAGTTGTGAAACTATTAGAATTCTAGAGGAAAATGTTGGAAATACTCTTCTAGACATTGGCCTAGGCAAAGAATTTATGAAGAAGACCCCAAAGGCAATCAAAACAGCAACAAAAATAAATGAATGGGACCTAATGAAATTAAAAAACTTCTGCACAGCCAAAGAAACTGTCAAGAGAGCAAACAGACAACCCACAGAATGGGAGAAAATTTTTGCAACCTACACATCTGATAAAGGGCTGATAACTAGAATCTATTTAGAACTCAGGAAAATCAGCAAGAAAAAATCAAACAACCCTATCAAAAGATGGGCAAAGGACATGAACAGAAACTTCTCAAAAGAAGACAGAATAATGGCCAGAAAACATATGAAAAAATGTTCAACATCTCTAATCATCAGGGAAATGCAAATCAAAACCACAATGAGATATCACTTAATACCAGTGAGAATGTCCTTTATCAAAATTTCCCCAAATAACAAATGCTGGCATGGATGTGGAGAGAGAGGAACACTCCTACACTGCTGGTGGGACTGCAAACTTGTTCAACTTCTGTGGAAAGCAATATGGAGATACCTCAAAGCAATACGAGTAGATCTACCATTTGATCCAGCAATTCCACTACTGGGCATCTACCCAAAAGATCAAAAGTCACTTTATGAAAAAGACACCTGCACTGGAATATTTATAGCAGCACAATTCAGAATTTCAAAGCTGTGGAAACAATCCAAGTGCCCATCAATTCATTAGTGGATTAATAAAATGTGATATATGTATATCATGGAGTACTACTCAGCTTTAAGAAACAGTGGTGATATAGCACCTCTTGTATATTCCTGGATACAGCTGGAACCCATTTTACTAAGTGAAGTATCTCAAGAATGGAAAAACCAGCACCATATATACTCACCAGCAAATTAGTATTAACCAATTAACACCTAAGTGGACGTATAGGAATAACATTTATTGGGTGTCGGGAGGGTGGGAGGGGGGAGGAGGGGATGCATATATACAAACACAACGAGTAAGATGTGCAAATTTGGAGGATGGACATGCTTGAAGGTCTTACTCGAGAGGGAGGGGGCATGGGCAATATAAGTAACCTTAACACTTGTACCCCCATAATATGCTAAAATAAAAATAAAATAAAATAAAATAAAATATAGTTTCAGAAAAAAATAAAATAAAATAAATAAATCCTAGCAATTTGAATTCAGCTGCTCGTCAAAAAAAAGAATCCATCACAACCAAGTGGACTTCATTTCAGAGATGCAGGAGTGGTTCAACATCAGCAAATCTATAATTGTTATTTACCACATAAACAGAAGTGAAAACAAAGACCATATGATCCTCTCAATAGGTGCAGGAAAAGCATTTAACAAAATGCAGCACCCTTTTATAAGAACACTTAAAAAATAGGCATAGATGGAACTTAACTTAAAATGATAACAAATATACACAACAAACCCACAGCCGACATCGTACTGAATGGGTAAAAACTGAAAGCATTCCCACTTAGAACTGGAGCCAAACAAGGTTTCCCTCTATCACCACTTCTCTTTAACATAGTGCTGGAATTCCTAGCCAGAGAAATCAAACAACAGAAGGAAGTCAAGGGCATCCAAATAGGGAGAGAAGAGATCAAACTATCACTCTTTGATGATGACATAATCTTATGTTAGAAAACCCCAATGATTCTGCCAAGAAGCTACTGGAATTGATAAATAAATTCAGCAAAGTCTCAGATTATAAAATCAATATACACAAATCAGTAGCATTCAAATACATCAACAACAGTCAAAATGAGAACCAAATCAAAGACACAGTATGTTTCACAATAGCAACAAACAAAATAAAATACCTAGAAATATATTTAGCTAAAGAAGTGAAAGACCTCTATGGGGAGGACTACAAAACTCTGAGGAAGGAAATAAAGGAATATGAAAACATATGGGAAACTATACCGTGCTCATGGATTGGCAGAATCAACATTGTTAAAATGTCTATACTACCCAAAGTGATCTATAGATTCAATACATTCCCTATTAAAATACCAACATCATTTTTCTAAGATCAAGAAAAAATAATTCTATGCTTTGTGTAGAACCAGAGAAGACCCTGTATAGCTAAAACAACCTTAAGCAAAAGGGATAAATTGGTAGGCATCAATTGATCAAACTTTAAGTTATACTATAAGGCTGTACTAACCAAAACAGCACAGAACTGGCACAAGAACTGAGACATAGACCAATAGAACAGGACTGAAAAGCCAGATATAAAACCATCTTCATATTGCCATATGACTTTTGACAAACCATACAAAAACATCCAGTGGGGAAAAGAATCCCTATTCAATAAATGGTGTTAGGAAAATTGGATAGCCACATGTAGAAGACTAAAACAGGATTTTCACCTTCCCCTCTCAAAAAAGTCAAGTCATGATGGATAATAGACTTAAACCTAAGACATGAATCCACAGAAATTCTAGAAGGAAATGTTGGAAAAACTCTTATACTCATTGGTCTAGAAAAATAATTTAATTGTTAATATTTATTTATTAAAATAACTGATATATATGGATACATTTTACAATATCTTGTTGTTATTTTCAACTGACAAACTTTCTTTTTTTTGTCTTTGTGAAATGAGTTTTTAAAATTTTCTTTGTTTTTGTTTCTGCTAGTTTGGAAGTCTTACATTGTTTTGACATTTTTTAATAGTTATTTCTATAATTTTTTTTTTATTTCAGCATATTATGGGGGTACAGATTTTAAGGTTTCAATAAATGCCCTTTCCCCCCTCCCCCCCACAAGTCTGAGTTTCCAGCATGACCATCCCCCAGATGGACCACATCTCACTCATTATGTATGTATATACCCGCCCCCCCTCCCCCCTGCCCAATACCCTATTACTGTAGTACCTATGTGTCCACTTAGGTGCTGCTCAGTTAATACCAGTTTGCTAGTGAATATATGTGGTGCTTGTTTTTCCATTCTTGGGATACTTCACTTAGTAGTATGGGTTCCAGCTCTAACCAGGAAAATATAAAATGTGCTATATCACCGTTGTTTCTTAGAGCTGAATAGTACTCCATGGTATACATATACCACATTTTATTAATCCATTCTTGGATTGATGG
>VSMD01009884.1:0-25773 GCA_008750895.1 Mirza zaza
AGCTTCTGGCCAGTGCTTACAACTCTAAGGGATGGGAACCCTTCTCTGTGACCAGACCTATGACTCCAAGAACATGAGGCAAATCCATGTTGCTCTCTTTTTTTCTCTCTCACTGTACTCCCACCCCTTGGATCCAAAGGCATCTAGCAAGACTAAAACTGTACTATGCCATGACCAAGCAGGGTTTCTTGTGGGAATTCAGGGCTGGCTTCATGTTTGAAGGACAATTAATGTAATTCAACCCAGTAAATGCCTAAAGAAGAAAGACCACATGATTCCATCAAATGATAGAGAAAAAGCACTTGACAAAACTGAACATTCATGCAAACTGAAAAAGGGCAGCTACAAAATAGCTAGCCTCATACATAATGGCGAAAGACTGAATGCTTTCACTCTAAAATAAGAAACCAGGCAAAGATGTTCACTTTCATCATTCCTGATTCAATATATCACTGGAAAAGTTCTCGCAGTGCAATAAGGCAAAAAAATAAAAAGAAAGAAAGAAAGAAGAAAGAAAGAAAGAAAGAAAGAAAGAAAGAAAGAAAGAAAGAGGCATATAGATCAAAAGGGAAGAAATAAAACTGTCCCTATTTGCAGATGATATGACAGTCTATGTAAGAATTCATAGTTAACATAAAATGTTTTGTTGGTGATGAGATTTTTTCCTACATTTTAAAATATATACAAACTAAAAGACAAAAAGCTTTTAACAATTTAATTACATTAGTTTGTTCCCTCAAGTCACTTGCAAAGATCTAAATAATCATCTTATAGAATACACAAGGCAGCAGGGTAAAGCAAAGAATTAATAATACTATTTAAATAATCTTTTACATTTTCACAGTATTTTCAATTATATTATCTCAAGTATTTTTCCCAAAAACTCTGTGGGGAAAGTAGCAGAGCAAGAATTCTCTCTTTCATTTTAAACAGGACAACCTGAGGGTCAGGGGTGTTCTGTGACCCACACTTGCCAACACCAACAGACCTAGGCCAAAGCCCAGTTCACCAATACCACCTTAGCATTGGCTTCTTTATGTGATGCTGCCTCCATGTCAGATTATAAGCAACCAGAAGGTGGGAGCTGTAACTTAAACTTCTTTATAGCTCCCATAGAGCCTAAACCAACAATGAGAACATAGCTGAAGCTCAGTGGATCACAGAACTCAAGTTTGGAAGGAATCTTAAATAGAATCGAACCAAAACACTAAATTTGCCAAGATCAAAATAAAGAAGTAGAAAACTGGCCGGGCACAGTAACCTCATGCCTATAATCCCAAGAGGTCGAGGCGGCAGGATTGCTTGAGTTCAAGAGTTCAAGACCACCCAGAGCAAGAGCCTGTCTCTACAAAAAAGAAAGAAAGAAAGAAAGAAAAAGAAAGAAAGAAAGAAAGAAAGAAAGAAAGAAAGAAAGAAAGAAAGAAAGAAAGAAAGAAAGAAAGAAAGAAAGAAAGAAAGAAAGAAAGAAAGAAAGAAAAGAAATATTAGTCAGGCGTGTTGGCGCATGCCTATAGTCCCAGCTACTCAGGAGTCTGAGGCAGGAGGATTGCTTGAGTCTAGGAGTCTGAGGTAGCAGTGAGCTATGAAAACACCACTGCACTCTAGCCCAGGCAACAGAGTGAGACTCTGTCTCAAAAAAAGAAAAAAAGAAGGAAAACCATTTACCAATGAATGACTTGAAGGGGAAAAATTAGGTCAACTATAAGGTCTTTACCCCTATTCAACTACTTCTCACCTTGCTCTTTTCTAAACACCATAACCTCACTAAGTGTCCTGGGCCAAGAATATTTTATAATAAAAATGAAGTATATTAATCAAGATGAGCCAGGTCATGCAGTGGTGACATCATATGGAAACGCTTACATTCACTTGGAGAAAGCAGCTAGACATTGGGCGGTTTTACAGGTTTGCTCAACTCTGAGAACTGAAACAGTGTGTAGTTTCCTGTCAAACACACCTAAGAAAGAAGTCATTTCGTAGGAAGAGGGTAACGCTTAGCCAGAAAGGAGTTACATATGGAAACACATTCACTTGGAGAAAGCAGCTAGACATTGGGTGGTTTATAGTTTGCTTAACTCTGAGAACTGAAGTAGTGTGTAGAGTTTCCTGTCAAATGCATCTAAGGAAGAAAACACTTACATTGACTTAGAGAAACCAGCTAGACACTCGGTTGTTCATATATTTGTTTAACTCTGAAATCCGAAATAGTCTGTAGAGTTTGTTGTCAAACACACCTAAGATAGAAAAAGTCATTTCATACAAAGGGGGTAATTTTTAGCCAGAAAGGAGTTACATATGAAAATGCTTACAGTGACTTAGAGAAAGCAGCTAGTCATTTGGTTGTTTATATGTTTGCTTAACTCTGAAAACCGAAACTGTGTAGAGTTTTCCCAGTGATGCCTAGTGATGCCCATCCATGCCCAGTGATTCCCACTGATGCCCAGTGATGCCAAGCGATGCCTATTGATGCACAGTGGTGCCAAATGATGTCCAGATATGCCTAGTGATGCTGATGGATGCCAATGATGCCAAGTGATTCCCAGTGATGCCCAGTGATGCCAAGCAACACCAAGGGATTCCCAGCAATGCCCAGAGATGCCAAGTGATGCCAAGCAATGCCAAGGGATTCCCAGCAATGCCCAGAGGCCCCCAGTGATGCCAAGCGAAGCCCAGTGATGCCAAGCAATTTCCATTGATGCTCAGTGATGCTCTGTGATGCCAAGTAATGCCCAGTGATGCCCATCAGTGGCCAATGATGCCAAGGGATGCCCATCAATATCCAGTGATGCCAAGAGATGAGAAGCAATGCCCAGTGATGCCAAGCAATTTCTGTTGATGCCCAGTGATGCTCTGTGATGCCAATCAATGCCCAGTGATGCCCATCAATGGCCAGCGATGCCAAGGGATGCCCATCGATATCCAGTGATGCCAAGTGATGAGAAGCAATGCCTAGTGAATTCCCACTTGTACCCAAAGATCCCAAGTGATGCCCAGTGATTCTAAGCAATGGAGAGCAATATCCAATGATGCCCATCAGTGCCTAGTGATGCCAAGTGATGCCCAGAAATGCCAAGCAATGCTAAGTGCTGCCTGGTGATGCCCATTGGTGCCCAGCAATGCCAGGTGAGGCCCAGCATTGCCAAGTGATGCCCATCGATGTCAGGCGATACCCATCCAGGCTCAGGGATACATAGTGATGCCAAGGGATGACCGTTGATGCCCATCGGTGCCCAGTGATGCACAGCAATGCCTGGTGAAGCCCAGTGATGCCAAATGATGCCCAGTGATAGCAAGAGAATCCCAGTGATGCCAAGTGAGGCCCAGTCATGCCCAGCGATGCCTAGCAATTCCCAAAGATGCCAAGTGATGATAAGTGATGCCCAGTGTTGCCCATCAGTGCCCAATGATGCCAAGAGGAGCCCAGTCATGCCGAGTGATGCCCAGATATGCAAATTGATGCCCAATGATGTCAAATGATGCCCAGATATACCAAGCAATGCCCACTAATGCCAAGTGATGCCCATCAATGCCCAGATATGCGTAGTGATGCCAAACAATGCCTATTGATGCTCACTGATGCCAAACAATGCCAAGCTATGCCCAGTGATGCCAAGCAATGCCCATCAATGCTCAGTGATGTCCAGCAATCCCCAGTGATGACAAGCGATGCCCAATGAGATGCAGTGATGCCATGGGATGCCCAGGTATGCCCAGTGATGCCCAGCGATGCCTAGTGATGCTAAGCAATACCCATTGCTACCCAGTGATGCTCAGTGAAGCTAAGCGATGCCCCAAAATGTCCAGTGATGCCAAACAATGCCCCAAATGTCCAGTGATGCCAAGCAATGCCCCAAATGTCCAGTGATGCCAAGCAATGGCCAGCAATGCCCAAAGATTCCCAGTGATGCAAAGAAATGCCCAGTGAAGCCAAGCAATGCCCCAAATGTCCAGTGATGCCAAGCAATGGCCAGCAATGCCCAAAGATTCCCAGTGATGCCAAACAATGCCCAGTGAAGCCAAGCAATGCCCAAAATTGTCCAATGATACCAAGCAATGGCCAGCAATGCCCAAAGATTCCCAGTGATGCCAAACAATGCCCAGTGTTGCCAAGCAATGACCATCGATGCCCAGTGATGCCAAGTTATGTCAAGTGATGCCCATCGGTGCCCAGCTATGTCAAGTGTGGCCCAGCAGTGCCAAGTGATGCCAAGCAATGCCCATCGATGACCAGCAATACCCCTCGATGCCAAGCAATGCCCATCGATGTGCAGTGGTGCCAAGCAATACCCATCAATTCTCAGTGATTCCAAGTGATCCTCATAAATGCCCTGTGATTCCAATGCCCAGTGATGCCCATCAGTGCCCAGTGATGCCCATTGATGCCCAGTGATGCCCAGTGATGCCAAGCGATGCCAATCGATGTCCAGTTATGCCAAGTGATCGCCATTGATGCCCAGTGCTGCCAAGAAATGCCCACTAATGTCCAGTGATGCCAAACAAAGCCCAGAAAAGCCAAGCAATGCCCACTGATGCCCAATGATTCTAAACAAAGCCCAGCAAAGCCCAATGATTCCAAGCAAAGTCCAGCAATGTCCAGTGATGCCAAGGGAAGCCCAGCAATGCCAAGTGATGCCCAGATGCCCAGCGATGCCCAGTGTAGCCAAACAAAGCCCAGAGAATCCAAGGGATGCCCGCTGATGTCCAGTGATGCCAAGCAATGCTCAGCAATGCACAGTGAAGCCCAGCGATGCCCAGTGATGCCAAGTGTAGCCCAGTGATTCCCAGTCATGTCCAGTGATGCCAAGCAATTCCTAGTGATGCCAAGCCATCCCCATCAATGCCAGAGATGCCATGCAATACCCAGTGATATCAAGGTTATTAAGTGATGCTCATTGATGCCCAGTAATGCCCATTGATGCCCAGAGATTCTCAGTGATGCCAAGCAAAGGCCAATAATGCCCAGAGATGCCAACCAATGCCCATAGATGCCCAGTGATGCCAAGCAAAGCCCAGGGATGCCAAGTGATGCCTAGGGATGCCCAGTGTGGCCCAGTGATGCCAAACAATGCCAAGAGATGCTAAGAGATGCCCACTGATCCCCTGTGATGCCAACTGAAGCCCAGTAATGGCAAGCAATGCCCAGCCCAGATATGCCAAGTGATGCCCATTGATGCCAAGCGATAGCCAGTGGTGTCCATTGGTGCCCAGAGATACCGAGTGAGGCTCACTGATGCCAAATGATGCCAAGAGATGCCCAGTGATGCCCAGTGATACCCCTCTGTGCCAAGCAATGTCCATTGATGCCCAGTGATGCCCAGTGATGTCAAGGGATGCCCATTGATTCCCAGTGATACCAAGCAATCCCCATTAATGCCTAGTGATGCCAAGCAATGCCCAGTCATGTCCATCAGGGCCCACTGATGCCCATCGATGCCCAGTGATGTCAAGCCTATGCCCAGTGCTGCCCAGAGTTGTCAAGAGATCCCCACTGATGCCCAGTCATGCCAAGTGAAGCCCAGTGATAGCAAGTGATGCCCAGTGATGTCAAATGATCCCCAAGGAAGCCAAGCAATGCTTGGTGATGCCCAGTGATGCCAAGGAATGCCCAGTGAAGCCCAGCGATGCCCAGTGATACTAAGTGATGCCCAGCAATGCCCAGTGATGCTCAGTGAAGCCAAGCAATGCCCAGTGATGCCCAGTTATGCCAAGCAAAGCCCCATGATGCCCAGTGAAGCCCAGCAATGCCCAGTGATTCCAAGCAATGCCCGTCGATGCCCAGTGATGCCAAGTGATCCCTACTGATGCTCAGTGATGCCCAGAGATGCCAAGTGATGCCAGATATGCCAAGTGATGCCCATTGATGACCAGTGATGCCAAGCAATTCCCATCCATGCCCAGGGATACATAGCGATGCCAAGTGATGCCCATGATGCTCTTCGGTGCCTAGTGATGCCCAGGGATGCCAAGCAATGCCCAGTGTTGCTCATCAGTGCCCAGCAATGCCAAGTGATGCCCAGTATTACCAAGTGATGCAGAGCAATACCCAGTGATGCTCAGAGATGCCAAGTAATGCCCACTGTTGCTCAGTGATGCCAAGCAAAGCCCTGTGATGCCCAGCAATGCCAAGCAATGGTCAGTGTTGTGCAATGATGCCATGTGAACCCCAGTGATGCCAAGTGATTCCAATCGATGTCCAGAGATTCCCAGAAATGCTAAATGATGCCAAACACTGCCTATCAATGTCCCGTGATGCCAAACCATGCCCAGCATTGCCCAGAGATGCCAATCAATGCCCACCCATGCCCAGAGATTCCAAGAGATGCCGCTCAATGCCAAGTGATGCCCATTGACTTCTGGACTCAAGGAATCTTCCCACAGATCTGGGACTACAGGTATGCACCACCACACCAGGCTTCTACATTAATTTTTAAAATAGAACCATAAATAAACATTGAAATATAGTTCATGGTATGCATGCTCAAGTGTGTAGGGGTGAAAAGTACTGATTATCTGTATCTTGTTTTTGTGGTAAAAATTAAAATGGATTGAAGAATAGAGGGATACATAGATATGTGATAAAAAAGTAACAAAAATGTTAATTATAGCATGAAATTTGGCACCTACCTCACACTATATATAATACAAAAATCGATCAAAGGTGGATTGTAATTCTAAGTATGAAAGATAAAGGATAAAGTTGCCTAAGAGTTAGGAGATAGGGAGTCAAGGCTCAGCTCTTCCATGACTTAGCTGTGTGGTAATTTCTCTTCATTTGTCAAAATAAGGAATTGGACCAGGTGAATTCTAATTTCCTTTCCAGATTTTAAATTCAGATGTCAAAAATCCCTATTCATTCTTTTCCATACAGTCTATAAATTTATCCTGATGAAATGATAAAACAAGTTTGTAAAAATACATGTTAATTGCAACAATTTGGTAATTGGAAAACACTGGCTACAGTCTAAATGTGTACTATTAGAGACTAGTTAAATAAATGATGGTACCACTGGTCTCGAGGCCTGCAGTCCAGTGCCTGGAGCTTGTGCAAGGCAGAGCTCGGCATAGGGTCACAGGTTAAGGAACTGGTCAAAGGATGCCAGCCCAGCAAACATCTGCTGCTTAAACCAATTAGCCTTAAGAACAGTTCCTGATTTACTCCTGACCACAGGTCTCAGTTAATGAGAAACTAGATAAAGAAATATGTGGTCTCTATATTTCTGTTTTAGCTTTACTGTTAATTGGCAATTTTATCTTTAACTTGTATACTCAACGAGGTCTATTAACTTATGGCTTAAGAAGTTTATCTTAGAAAAATTTTGTAACCTTTTGCTCACATAGATATAGTTAATTAAGGGATCTCTAGAAACCTTTGGGGAGCCTTCATACCTAGACAAATGATATGTACACATAAATCTGTAACCACTAACAACTAATTGCTGTACCAGTAAATACTGATGTGGGATTTCACTCAGTGCCTCCTGGCTCATGGGAATGCTGGAGGACCCCTGACTTCCCCATCACTTTAAACTACATTTTGTCTTTGTCTCTATTATTTTCAAATCTCTTGCCACAATCCTGCCTGGGATCTGTTTTGCTGGGAGAGTAGCTAACTCCTGGCATCTCTCCACTCTGTCTGGGTCAGAAGTTTTATGTCTGTCTCTCAGCACTGTACTACCTCTGAAATGTCTGTTTACTCATCAGTTTCAAGCAGGTATTGTGGAGCTTTGCTCTCTTTGTGTATAGCTTTGAACTTGGCCAGGGACTTTAAGGCAACTGCTGTGCAAATTTCTGAGATATCTTTTTTGTGGCTCCCTCCTCTCTGGTACTCTGCCTTGCAAATTCCAGATGCATTAGGAATCAGTTTTGTCAGCCCAGCAAAGCTTCCACTGTCTGTTTAGGCTCCAATTTTATGCACTGCAGTTTGGAAATTGCCCTTAAGCAGAAAATTGGGGGGGGGGGTGTAGAACTCACCTCATGACTTTCCCTTCTTTTAAGAATATAGTCCTTGCTATCTGTTAATATTAGCCAATACCTCAAAATTGTTACTTCATATATTTTGTTCTTATAATTATTGATGGTGGGAGGGTAAGTCCAATACCAGCTAATCTGTCATTACTAGGCTAGGACATCTTCACTGCATTTTGTAAGGAACTTTAATAAATTAAGAGTGTTTCAAGCATGGAATTCAAGGTGATGTTCAGAGATGGGGGCTGCAGGGCTTCTCATGAGCCTGATCACTGGGGGTTTTAAGCAAGGACTGACACAGATTTGCATTTCTGAAAGATTCCCAGGGTCCAATGGTGAGATAGAAGACAATGTGACATAAGACTGGATGCTAAGGGATGGATTAGGAAGTTCTTGTAGAAACTGTGAATTAAAAGTATGTATGGTAGAAGCACTTTGGATTGAGAGGAGAGGATTTGAGGAATATTGAGGAGACATAACTGACAAAACTTCACACTTGATTGAAAGTGGAAGCTGAGGGGTGAGAGAACCAGGAGTGATTCTCAGACTTCTCACTTGAGCAAATGAGTGGATGCCAGCGGTGTTTACCAAGCTAGTAAAACAGGAGATGGAGCAGGTTTAGATGTGTTGGGGAGAAAAGAATATGATAATTGAAGTTTTTTCTTTTTTGTTGTGTTGTTAGATCTGAGTATCTCAGATCTAATCCCTGACATTATGCCATTCCAATTCCACACACTTTAGCAAGCACCTAAAAAAAATGGGCATTTTTTTCACATAATCACATTTCTGTGATCAGTCCTGAACCACTGATCGATTATTCTGGTTATCATCCAAAACATGGTCCACATTCAGACATCCCTGATTGTCATAGGCATGTCTCTTTTTACAGAGTATTTACTGGAGTCAGAATCCAAACAAAGTCTACACACAGCCACTGTTGTTTTCTCTGAAATAACTTCTAATGCTGGGCAGTCTTCCATGCCATGGATTTGTCATCTTACAGAATGTTCCACGATCTGAAACTTCTTTTTGTTTCCTCACAGTGCCTTTTAACTTCTCCTAGACCCTGAATTTCCTGTAACTTAAAATGAGCTGCAAAAGCTTTCTCTAAGAAGGCTTCATTAACAGTGCTGTGCATGTCACACAGAAGCACATAAAGAAATTCACTATGTCTGTCACCATGCTAGAACTGATAACTAGTTTCTGGTGCTGTCAGCCTGACTCCTGGGACATCCCCAGTAGGGCAGTAAGCAGGGTGAGAAGAGAAGAGGGCACAGGCTGGAGGAAGAGATGCCTGCAAGGAAAACTAGAAGGAGGAAAATCCAGAGAGCAGCACCACGGAGGCCAAGGAAAGATGGGTCAAGTGTCACTGAGCAGTCAAGGAAGGTAAAGATTGAAGAATGTCTGGGTTTTCACAGCAATTGATGGTTGGGAATGTAGCAAGAGCAGCTTTAATGGAGCAGTTAAGGTGCAGGGCAGAGCCCTGCAGACAGCGATGTGGTAAGGGGTGAGAAGCCAGAGCAAGGATGTGGGTAACACTTTCAAGAGTTTGGCTGCAAGGAAAGGGAGTGAGCTGGGATAACATGAGCTTAGGAAGGGAGGTGCTGAAGAAAGATGTTGTGTTTATAGTGTGGTTGTTTTAAAGCAGAGACTGAGAGGTTGAATATTTAGGAACCATAAGCGATTATTACTAATAGAATACAAAGTTTCAAAAATGTTACTGGCTGGAAGATTTCACTGCTTTGTTCATTAATTTTATATACTTTCCTAACCTTATGCCATAGTCTTTGTTGTGAGCTGAACTAGTTTAGGAGACACAGATGTTGAAATATTATGAAATTACTTAATAAAGCCACTGTTAAATGTAGGTGTTAGAAAGAGTTTCTGTCAGACTTTTACTACATATATTGAAGTTACTCTGTAATTTGACTCACATGGATCACTTGTTTATTGTTTGTATTATTTTAACCATGTATATTCCCTCAGAAATGTTTTCAAGTAGCTCAAAGGTATTGTAATGGGATTCTCCTAGGTTTTTAATTCAAAGTTTTTGTAAGAAAGTTTGGGCTCATCACATAAACATAGTCACGAATACTGTGTGACTCCATCTATAAGATGTTTCTGAACTGACAAACATTAGAAATGGAGGAGAGATTACTGATTGCATGGGCTTGGGAAGGAGGGGAACTGGGAGGGAGGTGGGTATGATTATAAAAGGGCACAAGGAGTCCTTGTAGTGTTGGAACTCTTCAGCATTTGATTGTGGTGGTGGATACATGAACCTGTACAGGTGATAGAGTTGTACAGAAATTAACACATGCACATACACAGTATAAGTAAAACTGGGACAATCTGCCTAACATAAGGAGGTCGATTGTTTCAACACCAGTATTCTTGTTTTGCAAAACCTTACCAATGGGGGAAACTGGGCAGAGTGTACAGGGATCTCTCTGTATCATTTTTACAGCTTCACACTAATCTATGATTATCTGAATAATTATTTCACCTAAAAATTAATCACGAACCCCACATTCTCTGTTGCCTACCTCCCTCTCTCAGGTTCCAGTGCCCTGTATCTCTCAGTGTCCAGTGAAAATGTCATGGGAATCTTTGATGTGAACTCCACAGAGTGGATCCAGACTGTCCCCCTCAAGAAGGTAATTTGACAGTTAGATCATGTGACTAAAGAATTAATGATTGAAAAGTGGAAGTAGGAATATTACATTATACGTTTATTGTAATGTGTACTTGCTAACTTGGAGGATTAACTACGAGTTTAAAAAGAAAAACAGGTAACTAACATCACACTGATTAATTTTTTTTACTAGTACTAGAGCCATTTGTGATATCTAGTTGCATTATTTAAAGTAATATTATCATAAATAAATGTACTATTAATATTTATTTACATCATACAGTATAGCAGTTACTTCCCACATTTAGTGTAAAGTTACTTTTATTTATTATCAGTTTTCATTTAACAGTATAATTTGGCCATGTACAAAGGAAATTCTTATAGGCTAAAAAATAAAGAAAATGCTTATGACCGAGGCTGTGTTTAAGATTCTCAATAGAATTTCACAGATTCACAATAAAATAAAAATTTTATATCTCTTCTACAAGTAATTTAAAACATAGATAAAAATTTAAAAGTAAAAACCTGATGTTTTGTTAAGAGAAGATCATTGAATATTTAAGGATAATTAAATTCCAGAATCTGTAGACTGTACATATCATGAACCATCAAAAAGGAGTTTTTACAGGAAGTCATGTGTAAGTGAGATATTTTTCCTACTTTCAGCAATATCAGCAGTGAGAAATGTTTTTGTATGAACTGTCCCACTACATAAAATGTTTCCAATATTCTAAGTATTTACTGTCTGATAAAATGAATTCACAAGGCAGATGAGTTATTTCAGGACAAACTTTCAGTTACTAATGGCTTTTTTAAAGTTATTCAGAAAATTAACTATTTCTGTTTAAGTTAGTAATTTCAGATTTTTTAACCCATGATATTCACATTTTTGAAATTCTGTCAATGCAAGTTTGTAACACCATTCTGGATTGATATTTTTCTTTTCTCTTTTTTAAGACTACAATATTTGAAGAGTGAGTTTAAATTGAATAATTTAATATTTAATGCTTCATATATAAGTCAATATCCTTATAACAATTTTTAAAATATTTGTTGAAATGGTAATTTTGCTTTTTATTATTTTAGGTTTGACCCTTGAATAATGAAGGATTCATAAATATTTTGCATTTGGAGACAATTAGATTAATATATTTCAAAAATAAGATGACAAGTAAGAAATGATTTTTTCTTCTCAATAATAATACTTCTAAGAAACCAGTTTTCTAGCTGACCACCCAAGGTCATGAACCTGGAACTTAGAGAGGCAAGATTTTGACCCTAGGAGTGTCTGGTCTTAACCACTTCAGTATGGCGCTCACTGGCCACGAAACCTTGTCCACAGCTGGCACTCACAGTCCACACGATAGTTTGTGCTGTTCATTGACGACAAATCCGTTTTGCTCTTGTGTGATGAAGAAAGCTTGAAAGCACTGAAAGCTTGTTTTACTTTACAGGCAGCTTTACTTGTAATGTAAATCAGAATAGGTAACATATACCTATATGTTTTCATTACATTATTTTTAAATGTTCACAATTCTATTTTGATAAATGAAAAATTAGAAAAGTCATATTACGACTGTCAGCTAAAGTCGCTGTGCGCGTTCATCTGTGGCTGTCGGCTATAGTCGACGCTGGTACTGAAGGGGTGAAAGTCTGTGATCTTCACCCATAGCCTTCTATGCACGCAGAGCAAAAGGTAGTTCTGCAGCTTGCCTAGTTGTGTAGATAAAAACGTGTATCTCTCACATACTCCATTTGTTTCTCGGTGGGACTTGTCTCAGCATGGTGGGACAGAAGCCTCTATAACCGCTGGTTACTGTTGTCAGTGCTTGTTGTGAAAACTCATTCACTTCCTGACAGGATTTGGGTCTGGCAGGGCACTGCACCAAGCTGCAGCACACACTGAAAGCAGAAACTGGGCCACCACATGGTCCTAATTCAACTTCTCTCGCTTACATTTTAGATTCTAGCATATGTGGAGTGTGAAAAAAAAGCCACAATAGATTCATTTCTCTCTTTTTCTTATTTTATTTAGAAGGTAGAATACCTAGTGTAGCTGTGTATTAGTTTCCTAGGGCCACTATTGCAAGGTACCTCAGACTGGGTGTCCTAAACAATAGAAATTCATTGTCTCATGGTTCTGGAGGCTGCGAGTCCAAGATCAAGGTGCCAGCAGGGTTGGATCCTTCTGAGCCTATGAGGAACAATCTATCCAGGTTGCTCTCTTAGGCTCTGGTGGTTTGCAGCAATCTTTGGCTTCTCTTGGGTTGTATTAATAGTAGCATCATTTGATCTCTGCCTTCATCTTCACATGGTGTCTTCTCTGTGTATTTGTGTCCAAAGTTTTCCTTTTTATGAGGACATAGTCAAGTTATTAATAAGATGACCTCATCTTAACCTGATCATCTGCAAAAACTCTTTCCAATTAAGGTCACATTCATAGATACCAGGAGTTACAACTTCCACATATTTTAGGAGGACAGAATTCAACCTATAACAAGCTGTCTCGTTTCCTTTTTGGAGTCTAAGATAGTTTTGAGTTTGACAGTTTTGTTTACTTTTAGATATTAAGAACTAAAATAGAATGGGTCCCAGACTCCTAGGGATCTCAGAAAGTGCTGCATCTTCCTCTCAAGACCAGAAGAAGTAGCAAGCTGAGACTGACCCTTACTTCCCACAGAGAGCAGTGTGGGCCTTAACACTCCTCTTCACCTCCTTTTCCTACAGTGGGCCTCAGAAGTGTGTTGCTGTATTAAAACAGTGCTGTATTAAAACAGTGCTAATTGTTTTTATTTGTAGAAAGATTTTCCCTTTATGCTTAATTATCCCACAGCATAACCAAATATTTTAATACCCTTAAGCTGCAAAAATCTGGTAGGAGAAAAAAGTTATCTAAAAAATGTGAAGGCAAATCAAAGTAGAAAGCACCAAAGCAATTGCTTTCTCCTTGCTGTGAAATGATGCCACTTTATAGATATAAGTAAAAATAGGGTTATTTTAATGTATTGCTTATATTAAAAATTAAGCTCTGTTTGTAATGCTCTGTTTATATTCTTGCTAAATTGCCATAATCATCTACTTTTAACTTTTAAAAACCAGACCACTGTGATATTTGTGTTCATTAACAATTGAAGATTAATAGATAGGAGACATTTTAACAGTTTAAAGAACACTGTTGTTTTATTTTAAAATATATTTCGATGAAGATGAGCTGGTATTTCCAAAAACATCAGACAATCACCAGAAGGAAATGGTCTGACATGTCAACAGCAGGTGGCGTTACTCCTTCCGAGTTCCCTAAGAGAAAGGGTAACTACTCAGTGGGCTGTGACCACTGTTTCTTCATGGGTTGCCTGGAAACACCACTCCCAGACTGCGTGATGTTTGTTTTGATTTGGGGAAAAAAGAAATAAATCTCTGAAACTCAAGCAGAAGCATCTGTTCCCTGTGATGATATGTTTATTCCTCTGTGACACTTTAAGGAAAAACTTATATGGTAGTGACAATATAAGTGTCATACATTGATTTATTTCTCTGTGCATGTGGAATAATTAAAATTTGGTGTATAAGTCTCCACATGATGCAAATATAGAACACGCGCATATACACATAAGGTATGTCCTATAATCGTTTTGTGAACAAACAAATAGTACAATGTATGCATACAAATTGATTACTGTCTGACTCTGGGTATGCTTTCCTTTAAGATAACTTTTGTTAAGGAGCCATTAGTTGCCAGTAGATTTTATAACTGAATAGGCAGAAAAAGTGGCTGATCCTCTTTCAAAAGTTGATTTCAAAGGTGATTGTAGTAGTATGCTATTCGCTCATTAATATCTATGGTAATAATTCTTAATAAAGTAATATTTTCCAAAGTGCAGTTGAAGGTCTTCTAATTAGACAACCAGTGATGACCAGCATAGTGAGTGGACCAAGAAGAAGCTCCAAAGCACTTCCCAAAGCCAAACTCCACGCGTAAAAAGGTCATGGTCACTGTTGGTCTCCTGGTGGTCTGACACACTACAGCTTTCTGAATCCCAGCGAAAATATTCCATCTGAGAAGTCTGCTCAGCAAATCGATGAGATGCACCGACAACTGCAACACCTGCAGCCACGTCAGTCAACAGAAAGGGCCCAATTCTCCATGACAAAGCCCGACTGCAGGTTGCACAATCAGCACTTCAAAAGTTGAATGAATTGTTTTGCTTCATCCACCACATTCACCTGACCTCTCGCCACCCACTACCACTTCGAAGATCCAAAGGTTAACGACTACAGCTAGCGAACAAGATGGGAGGCATGAGGGGTTGCCCTCCCAGGCATGTCCTAGGCATTGCTTCTTGACTCACTAAATGACTTTATGTAGGAAACTAGTATTATATTTTCTCTTCAGCTTGAATTTTATTTTATTTTCCCTTTTGTTGTCCACTATCTCACCCACACTGATATATTCATTAACCACATTTATTGACTATTTGTGTCATTATCATATTATTATTCACACTGCTGGAGTTTAACTACCTCTACTTTTGTGGTAAGAATGAAATGAAATTCTCCACTAACCTGCAAACAGAATGGCCAGAGGCACCTGTTTAAAATACACATATTAGAATACACAATGGAAGATAACCTATGATTAAAAATATGTCATGAAGAAGCCAAAATCAGTAGACTCTTCAGACGTTAAAGGTCTATGGGAAATAGGCCACAACATCTAGTTAACCTTGTTCTATTTTCATTTTCAGTTGTATTTGCATACACAAACAAGGTATTCCTTGCAAGAGGATTGAGGGTGCTTCTGAATCAAGGACATTTTCAAATCAGGAGGAAACGATAGGAACTTTGCTCACAGGCATGTCAGTTTTCTGTACTATCCTGTATTGTTGATATCCTTTTGTGGAGACTCTAGGATTAACAAAATTTAACATATGTTGAAAACACGTATGTTAAAAGCAACTAATCACCCTTACATTTTCATAATTTCTCATTTCATGTTTTTTTTAGAAACACTAAATTTTAGGTCATAGGAAGAGACTGAACATGTAACCTCAAGGTAAGTGCTTTGCCACCAAGTTATAAATTGTTGAATTAACCTAACTCCACTGGATCTTGCCAGTCAAATGTGACCCCAGGCACCTCTGGGAGCACTTGCCTGGGAGCACTTGTCTTTCTCCCTCCACAGCCAACTCCAACTTCGGCATATCTGACACATCCGGTCTGCCAAGTCGCTCTGTCTCCCTCGGGGTTTGCTACAAAATTATGTAAGTAGGTTTTCATTTCCATCTTCCGATCAGAGGAGATCCGGCCCGTTCAGGGTGGTATGGCCATAGACTCCATCTTATGGTTATGACATTTAAGTCTCATCCAGAAAAAGCATGAGGAGGTGCTCGCAGTGTTACTTTTTTGAATAGTAAAGAGAAAATCTGCTTATTAAAATATACTATTTTCTTAAATTTGGGATAATATAGATATTAAATTTGGGACTTACATGAACCATTTCATTTTTATACCTATCACCATGACAGATGTCCCCCAAAGCTGGGCTGATTTCTCATGGAAAGGACTTTTTGTAGGTTTAGACCTAGATCAACTGACGTAACTCAGCAGCTTCATCCTACTGGCCTCAGCTCTTCTTCTTCCCTCTGCAAGCTTTCCTGGCTGTAGCCGACACTCACTCTTGCTCCCATAGCCAAACTGGGATTTCTTAACGACTCCGCTTCTTGAGTTGTTTCTGAGCTTAAACCCTGGGCATCCTTTTCATCCCTAATGCTAGAACACAGAAAGTAAGAGAGAGATGTAAAATGAAAATGTGGCAAAAATAAAACAACTAAATAAGGATATAGAAAAGATGCACTTTAGTAAATCTTAACATAAGATTCTCCAGCTACGTAATCCAAATCTAGGAAGTAGTCTGTTCCCACTGATGTATCTTAAATCTAACCAGCAACTTCATATTTTCTCAGAGCTTTGTGAAGATCCAGGTCTATACATTTTGGTATTATTTCTAGGTTTTTACTCTTTTCTGTTGCAGTAAATTATTTTTTATGACTCCTCAAAGAGGAGTGGGAGAAATTGTTAAATCTTTTATGGGCAAAACCAGCTTTTTTCCCACTTGATTAAGAAAAATCACTATTTAAAACTTTTTATTCTTTTTTTAAATTTTATTTATTTTTTCCAGCATATTATGGGGGTACAAATGTTAAGGTTACGTATATTTCCCTTGCCCCCCCTCTAGTCAGAGCTTCAAGCGTGTCCATCCCCCAGTTGGTGCGCATCACACACATGTATGTATATACCCATTCCCTCCGCCGCCACCTGCCCAATACCCGACAGATGTTACTTTTATATGTCCACTTAGGTGTTGATCAGTTAATACCGATTGGCTGGTGAGTACATGTGGTGCTTATTTTTCCATTCTTGGGATACTTCACTTAATAGAATGGGTTCCAGCTCTATCTAGGAAAATACAAGAGGTATTTTGGGTAGTTTGGGTATTTTGTTCTTTTGGGTAGATGCCCAGTAATGGGATTGCTGGATCAAATGGTAGATCCACTTGTATTTCTTCGAGGTATCTCCATATTGCTTTCCACAGAGGTTGAACTAGTTTGCAGTCTCACCAACAATGTAGGAGTGTTCCTATCTCTCCACACCCATGCCAACATTTATTATTTTGGGACTTGTTAATAAAAGCCATTCTCACTGGAGATAAGTGATATCTCATTGTAGTTTTGATTTGCATTTCCCTGATGATTAGAGATGTTGAGTATTTTTTCATATGTTTGTTGGCCATTATTCTGTCTTCTTTTGGAAAGCTTCTGTTTATGTCCTTTGCCCAGTTTTTGATAGGGTTGTTTGATGTTTCCTTGCTGATTTTTCTGAGTTCTAAATAGATTCTAGTTATCAGCCCTTTATGGGATGTATAGCTTGTGAAAATTTTCCCCCATTCTGTGGGTTGTCTGTTGGCTCTCTTGACAGTTTCTTTGGCTGTGAAGAAGCTTTTTAATTTGATCAGGTCCTATTTATTTATTTATTTTTGATGCTATGATTGCCTTTTTTATTCTTAAACAGAGATGCTTCAAATATTAATATTGAAATTCCACACTATGCCCAACTTGAAATAGTTTACCCATAAGCACTGTGCACAGTGGACACCATTTACTAATGTAATGGCACAAAGCCCCATTCTCAGAAGGCCCTAGTCACTGGGATGATTAGTCCATCACTTCTGTGCATGTTCTGAGGCTGGCAAATGAGAATGCAGTTGTAAAAGCAAACTAAGGACACTTTTGGGCATGCAAAGAGGTGGAAAGTTTACTACATACAGACTTTTCAGAAAGAATCCTCCAGGATGCTCTCCAGCAATTCCACTACTGGGCATCTACCCAAAAGATCAAAAGTCACTTTAAGAAAAAGGCATCTGCACTCGAATGTTTATAGCAGCACAATTCACAATTGCAAAGCTATGGAAACAACCCAAGTGCCCATCAATTCATGAGTGGATTAATAAAATGTGGTATATGTATACCATGGAATACTACTCAGCTTTAAGAAACAATGGTGATATAGCACCTCTTGTATATTCCTGGATACAGCTGGAACCCATTCTACTAAGTGAAGTATCTCAAGAATAGAAAAACCAGCACCACATGTACTCACCAGCCAATTGGTATTAACGGATCAACACCTAAGTGGACATATAGGAATGACATTTATCAGGTGTCGGGAGGGTGGGAGGGGGGAGGAGGGGATGGGGATATACAACCACAAGGAGTAAGATGTGCAACATTTGGGGGATGGACATGCTTGAAGCTCTTACTCAAGGGGGGAGGGGGGCATGGGCAATATAAATAAGCTTAACACTTGTACCCCATAATATGCTAAAATAAAAAAATAAAATAAAAAATGGGGAAAAAAGGATGGGAGAATAGGATAACTAAAAAAATTAAAAATAAAAATAAATAAAGTACTGTAATTAATAACAATCTTGAACTAGAATGCCAGGTGGCACCAGCATATACGGTCGTGAAACCATCAGGGTTCTTGATCACCCACAGGTAGACACCACGAGAACTCTACTCTCACTCCTCCCCCAGCCAACAGTCTCTGTAAAGGCAGTGACAGTCACAGCAAAAACTCTTCTCTGCCTAAAACAACATCTACCAGGAAATACACAAATTTCCTTAGAAAAGATCTGCTGTCCAGAAATCACTTACATGATTTTGAATGTTTTTATTGCTAAAACCAAAACTTACAGCATCTTGTATTCTTACCATAAGATGAAATAGCACAGATCTTCATACAATTGAACTTCCTGTACTTGGAAAGCATATTTCTTTGGATGCCATCTACAGAAATTTTGTTGGGCTCAGTTATGATGTTTTTATAGTGCATGTAATTATAGTGGAACTTGTTGAAACTAAGGCTATGTCTAATATGCTTACATGTCATACATGATATGAAAAGCTTTTAGGACAAAAAATATGTTCCAGTGTGGGCTTTCCTGTAAGTTAATAATCAAAGAAATGAACTGGGGCTATAAGGTTTTGAATACATTCTTGTGGGAATTAAAAGGTAATATGCCTTTGCCTATGAACAAATCACAATTAAAAGAGGCTAGAAAAGACAAATACAACCCAAAATTTATGCAAGGAAGACAGATAACAGTGAAAATAGCACAGGCATCAGGGTCACAGAGTCCTAGGAACCAATTCAACCACTTGCTGTTTGGAGTTTTGTGAGCCTGGACTTATTACAAAACATGTAAAAACTTTATGTGTGTGTGCATATATATTAACACACACACACACACATATATATAGAGAGAGAGATGTCAGTTTTAAGCCTCAGTCAAGCCTTTAAAATTGATAAGTCAGGAAAATGAATTGAAGAATGTTTAAGAACTAGAGGCCCAATTAATTTCCTACTTCAGTAATTTCAAGATGTATTTTAAACCCAGTGCTACTTGCATTTCAAAGCACCATTTTATGTTACGATTTTAAAAAGAAAGAACATTAAATTTACTAAATAAAAAGGAAATATTTGTTTGAAAGCAGAAGCCCTGAAATCCAGCTATAACTATAGAGGCTTTTCATTATAGTTTTCCAAAAGCATCTGTGGGGTATTATTGGAAAGTTAGTGGGGAAGGACTGAGGGTGTGGTCCTCACATACCTTCCCGAGGTACCCTGCAGGGACTTGTACATGTTCATCCTGTAGAACAGGCGTCCTCAAACTATGGCCTGCAGGCCACATGCCACCTGCCGAGGACATTTATCTGGCCCTCCGGGTGTTTTTGACACCGCTGCCTGTCCTATTTAGCAGCCGACTTGTCCTGGGCCCACAGTATGCACTCTCCAATGGTCTGAGGGACAGTTAACTGGCTCCCTGTTTAAAAAGTTTGAGGACCTCTGCTGTAGAATAAGAGAGCTCTCTCCTTGCTCATGGTGACACAACACAAAGGGATTCCCCTCTTGGGCAGACGTCACAGGTGCTGTGGAGGAGGAGGCCTGAGAGTCTACTTCCCAGTTCTCCAACAGTCTGTAGGGGCTGCTGGTGTCAGGCCAACTGCTGCTTCCTGTGGCTAGACAGTTACTGCTCCAGAGTTCCAGGGGGACTCTGGCCACAGTGGCAGTTAAACATGAGGCCTCAGTGTGTAGGATGGGCACACTGAGTGTTCAGGCTGGAGGGGCACCTATCCTTAATGAGCTGGCCCCAGGAAAGGAGGGTGTCCTTCCCTGACTCTAGGATAGCACGAATCAGGGAGGGGCATTTTGGTGACCGCATTGTGATACTTGATCATTCAACATGGCCTCTGAAGTATGGACTTTCATAGACATGTGTGTCTGATACCATAGACTGGTATATATCTTGAAACAAATATGTATGTTTATATATATTGCTATCTACATATAAGCTCCCTTATTCTATAGAAAGTATATATGAGACAAGCAGGAACTGGTTTTTTTGTTTTGTTTTGTTAAGGTGCTTCCTTTTGATAACCTTTAATTCTGATATAATTTCAAACTTGCAGAAAAGTATAATAGTACAAAGATCTCCTGCATTTTGCTCTATTTACTTCATCATTCTCTCTCCTCTCACTCTCTTCCCCCCTCCCCCAACCTCCCATATACATAATAACTTATGGAATCTATGCCCCGTTCCCCCCCTCCAAATATTTGAGCACAAGGACATCTTCTGTATAACCACAGTATGAGGAGAAAAGCCTGGAAATTCAACATTGACACAATACTACTAACTGAAATACAGTCCACGTTCAAGTTGTGTCACTTGTCCTAGTAATGTCCTTCATAACTTTTTTCCTAGGTTGATGATCTAAGTCAGGATCACTCATTGCACTTAGCTGATGTATGCTTTAATCTGGAGATATTCTTCAGTCTGTCTTTGTCTTTTATGACCTTGAGAGCTTGAAGAATACAGAAAAATTATTTTGAGTTAGTCTGACCTTGCCACGTGATTTGCATTAAGCAGTTTGGGGAGGAATACCATAAAACTGATGTTCTGTGTTCAGTGCATCCTGTAGGACGGCACCCTAACACCATGTGCACCAGAGGCACACGATGTCAGCTGGTCCCATTGTTAGTGATATCAACTTTTTCCTTACTGTTCCGTAAGGAGGTGTCCGCCAGGTTTCACTCTGAGGTGTCACCTCTAGGCTCATAGGTGGCAGCCAGCTCTGTGTGCTTACATGACCTTTTTTTCCATTTGTAATTAATAGACTATTTTGTGGGAAAATATTTCAAGACTGATTAGACATGTTGGCCCTCACCAAATATGCTGTTCATTTTAACCTGAATATGTGTTACTGCGATGCTTGTAAACCAAGGCTTTAATGCCATCATTACTCTACTTTTATTAATTGGTATCTCTGTAAGGAACAGTTTCTCCTTTTCTCTTATTTATAATTTATTTGTTAATTTACTTATATCGGTATGCACTGAAAGGCTCCTATTTTAATTTATTCCTGTGATTATTTATTTTGATGCTTAATTGTCTATCTTAGTCTGTTCAGGCTGTTATAAGAAAATTCCAAAGACTGGATAGTTTAAACAATAGAAATTTATTTCTCACAGCTGTGGAGGCTGGGAGTCCAAGATCAACGTACTGGCAAGGAATGTTTCATTCTAAGGCATCTTCCTTTGGCTTGTATGTGGCCACCATCTCCCTTTGTGCTCACTTATCAATTGATGGGCTGAATTCCACATCTTTGCAGTTGTGAATTGTGCTATAATAAATATTCAAGTGCCAGTGTCTTTTTGATATAATGACTTCTATTCCTTTCTTTAAATACCCAGTAGTGGGATTACTGGATTGAATGGCAGGCCTAGTATTAGTTCTTTGAGGAATCTCCATAGTGTTTTCCATACAGGTTACTAATTTGCAGTCCCACCAACAATGTATGTGTTCCTTTCTCTTTGAATCCATGCCAGCATCTATTGTTTTTGTACTTTTTAATAAAAGCCATTCTTACAGGAGTAAGGTGATATCTCATTGTGGTATTAATTTACATTCCCCTGATGACTAGTGATGTTGAACAGTTTTTCATATGTTTATTGACTATTTATCTTCCTTTGAAAAGCTTCTATTCATGTTATCTTTTTGATGGGATTGTTTGATTTTTTTTTCATGCTGATTTGCTTGAGTTCTTTGTAGATTCTGGTTATTAGCCTTTTACTGGATACATAGCTTACACATATGTTCTCCAATTCTGTACCTTACCTATTTTTTCTGTTGATTATTTCTTTTTCTGTGAAGAAGCTTTTAAATTTAATTGTGTCCCCCTTTATTTATTTTAATTTAATTGTGTTGCTGTGATTGACATTTGGGCATTCTTCATAAATTCTTTGCATGGCTTGATATCTAGAAGAGTTTTTCTGACATTTTTTCTAGAATTCTTATGGTTTCATGCCTTACATTTAAGCCATTTATCCATCTTGAATTAATTTTTGTGAGTGGTGAGAGATATGGATCCTGTTTCATTCTTCTGCATGTGGCTATCCAATTTTTCCAGCACCATTGATTGAATAGGGATTCTTTTCCCCAGTGTAAATTTTTGTCTGCTTTGTCAATGATCAGGTGGATATTCATATGTGGATGGTTTTATATCTGAGTTTTCTGTTCTGTTTCATTTGTCTAGTCTCTGTTTTTGTACCAACACGATACTGTTTTGGTTACTGTAACCTTGTATAGTTTGAAATCTGGTAATGTGATACCTCCAGGTTTGTTCCTTTTGCTTAAGATTTCTTTGGCTAGTTGGGCTCTTTCCTGGTTCCAAACAAAGCATAGAATTATTTTTTCTAGATCTGTGAAATATGACATTGGTAGTTTGATGGGGATTGCATTGAATGTGTAAATCACTTTGGGTAGTATGGAGATTTTAACAATGTTGATTCTACTGATCCATGAATATGGGATGTTTTTTCATTTGTATCCTCTGCACTTTCTTTTTTCAGTGTTTCATAGTTCTCTTTGTAGAGATCTTTCACCTCCTTGGTTAAGCATATTTCTAGATATTTATTTTCTTTGTAGGTATTGTGAATGGTATGGAGTCTTTGATTTGATACTCAGCTTGACTGTTGTTGGCATATATGAATACTACTGATTTGTGTACATTGATTTTGTACCCTGGGACTTTGCTGAATTTGTTTAGCAATTCCAGGAGTCTCTTGGTGGAATCTTTGGGGTTTTCTAGATACATTAATAAGATCATATCATCAGCAAAAAGCAATAGTTTGACTTCCTCTTTTCTCCATTTGGATACCCTTAATTTCTTTATCTTGTCTGATTGCTGTGACTAGGACTTCCAACACTATGTTAAATAGAAGTGATGACATCCTTGTCTTGTTTCAGTTCTTAGTGGTAATGTTTTCAGCTTTTCCCCATTCAGTATAATGTTGGCTGTGGGTTTGTCATATATGGCTGCTGTAATTTTGAGATATGTTCCTTCTATGCCTAGTCTGTTGAGAGTTTTTATCATGAAAGGTTGCTAAATTTTGTCAAATACTTTTTCTGTATCTCTTGAGATGATCATATGATGTTTGTTTTTGCTTCTGTTTATGTTGCAAATCACATTTATCAATTTACATATGTCGAACATCCTTGCATCCCTGTGATGAAGCCCACTTGGTCATGGTGGATTATCATTTTTTTGATGTGCCATTGAATTTAGTTTGCTAGTAATTTATTGAGGATTTTTTGCATCTATATTTGTAAGGCATATTGCTCTGTAGTTTTCTTTTCTTTTCTTTTCTTCTTTTGTTTGTTTTGTAGCGTCCTTTCCTGGCTTTGGTATCAAGGTGATACTGGCTTCATAGAATGAGCTGGGGAGGATTCTCTCCTTCTCAGTGTTATGGAATGATTTCTACAGTATGGGTATGAACTCTTCTTTGCAGATCTGATAAAATTTGGTTGTGAATCCATCTGGTTCAGGGTTTCTTTTTGTTGGAAGATTTTTTTATTGCTGCTTCAATCTCATTGCTCATTATTAGTTTGTTCAGGTATTCTGTTTCTTCCCGAATGAGTCTTGAGAGGTTGTGTGTTTCCAGAAATTTATCTGTTTCCTTTATGTTTTTGAGTTTATATGCATAGAGATTTTCATAGTATTCATAGATGATATTTTGTATTCCTGTGGTATCAGTTGTAATATCACCTTTTTCATTTCTGATTGAGCTTGTTAGAGTTTTCTTTCTGCTATTCCTGGTTAATCTAGCAAGAGGTCTATCAATTTTGTTGATCTTTTCAAAGAATCAACTTTTTGTTTCATTGACATTCTGCATTATTTTCTTATTTACGATTTCATTTAGTTCTGCTCTGACCTTAGTTATTTCTTTTCTTCTGCTGGCTTTGGGTTTGGTTTGCTCATCCTTTTCTACTAATAGTTGCTTGAGACATGTAATTAGATTATTAATGTGTGATCTTTCTTTCTATGTGTTGTAGGCATTAAGGCTATGAATTTCCCCTTAAGTCTTCTTTTGCTGAATCCCACAGATTTTGATAACCTATGTCACTTTTGTCATTCAGTTCAAGGAATCTTTTGATTTCCATCTTAATTTCATCATTGATCCAATAATTGTTCAGCAGGAGGTTGGTTAATTTTCATGACTTTGTGTAAAATTGGGTGTTTTTCTGGTGTTACTTTCTAGTTTTATTCCACTGTGATCCAAAGAGATTGCATGGTCTGATTTTGATTTTTTGAACTTTCTTTTTTTTTTTATTTCGGCATATTATGGGGGTACAGATTTTAAGGTTTCAATAAATGCCCTTTCCCCCCTCCCCCCGCAAGTCTGAGTTTCCAGTGTGACCATCCCCCAGATGGTGCACATCTCACTCATTATGCATGTATATACCCATCCTCCTCCGCCCTCCCCCCTGCCCAATACCCTATTACTGTAGTACCTATGTGTCCACTTAGGTGCTGCTCAGTTAATACCACTTTGCTGGTGAATATATGTGGTGCTTGGTTTTCCATTCTTGGGATACTTCACTTAGTAGTATGGGTTCCAGCTCTAACCAGGAAAATATAAGATGTGCTATATCACCGTTGTTTCTTAGAGCTGAATAGTACTCCATGGTATACATATACCACATTTTATTAATCCATTCTAGGATTGATGGGCACTTGGGCTGTCTCCACAGACTTGCAATTATGAATTGTGCTGCTATAAACATTCGAGTGCAGGTGTCTTTTTTGTAGAGTGTCATTGGATCTTTTGGGTAGATGCCCAGTAATGGGATTGCTGGGTCAAATGATAGATTCACTTGTATCGCTTTAAGGTATCTCCATATTGCTTTCCACAGAGGTTGAACTAGTTTGCAGTCCCACCAGCAGTGTAGGAGTGTTCCTCTCTCTCCGCATCCACGCCAGCATTTGTTATTTGGAGACTTTTTGATAAAGGCCATTCTCACTGGAGTTAAGTGATATCTCATTGTAGTTTTGATTTGCATTTCCCTGATGATTAGAGATGGTGAGCATTTTTTCATATGTTTGTTGGCCATTCTTCTGTCTTCTTTAGAAAAGTTTCTGTTCAAGTCCTTTGCCCACTTTTTAATAGGGTTATTTGATTTTTTCTTGCTGATTTTCGTGAGCTCTAAGTATATTCTAGTTATCAGCCCTTTATTGGATGCGTAGGATGCAAAAATTTTCTCCCATTCTGTAGGT